>CM003432.1:1235000-1454827 GCA_000331325.2 Crithidia fasciculata
CTGCGCCTCGGAGCCCAGCACGACCATCGCGCCTAGAAGTGGCGGCGGCGGGGACTGCAGACCAGCCTCAGGCGCATCCTTCACGTTCGCAGCAGTTGCTGCCGCGTTGCATCGGTTGTACACGTGGAAGCGCTTCGCCACTTCGAAGGCCGGCTCCACCTCCTGCGACGGCACGGCAAGGAAGGGCATGAGGTGGTGCTGCGCCGCGATGCCACTCAGCAGCGACACACACGCCTGCTCCGTCGTTTCTGTTTGGTAGATTCGAAGGGTCGGACTGAGCGCCGTGCCGTCACTCGCACGCAGTACCTTCTCGTGCGTCGCGTCCACGCAGTTGACGAGCACCGCGGCGTCGTACCCCATCTCCGCTGCCGCCCGCAGCAACGCCCCGACGTTGCTGGGGATGCGCAGACCGACCAGCACGAGCATCGCCTTCACCTTGTGGTAGCCCAGCGGGTCGTGCAGCGGGCGGTCCAGCGACGGCACTGACTCCCCAGCCTCCCGCTCCGCAGCAGCGGCCGTCAGCAGCAGCGTCGCGGCGTCCGTGACGGTGTTCACCGGCAGCGGGAACTCCGCCGCGTAGCCGTCGCTGTACTCGGCACTCAGCAGGTGCCGCTTCACCGCCACGGGAGAGCAGCGAACGAGAACGGTGGGAAGGTCCGCCTCGAGGCACCAAGCCGGCACTGCAGCCTCCGTGTTGGGCACGTACACCACAGACGGTCGAATCTTGTAGGAGCGCCAGATGCGCCGAATCGCACTCGCACCGCCAACGACGCACGCCGCGTTGGCCTCGCGGACGTGGCGGCTTCCGCGCAGCACCTGCGTGCCGGTCCACAGCTGCTGGCCAGTGATGTGGTGCGTCGGTGTCAGTGGAAAGGAGTCCTCCACATCCTGCAACACCACAGGCGCCGACGGGACGTACAGTGCCCTCGACTGAAATTGCGGATGCGGGTGGTCTTTCTCTTCGGTGCGCAGGGCGTGCGTAGATGGCGAGGCAGACGTGGAGGAGATCACCTGTGCCTCCGCGACTCGGTCGACATCGCGGCGGCGATTGCGGACATCCCTGCGAGACGCGGCGTCGTACGCGGCAGAGACCGGCGGCCGCCGCGAGACCGGCCGCAGCAACAGGCGTGTGAAGGCACGCATTGGGCTGTGCCTGAGAGAGAATGAAGGGAAAGCAGAAAAGACCTGACAGCGTAATTCGACCAAGGTGAAGAACGGAAAAAGGGGAAAGAGGAAGAGAAAGAAGGTAACGAGGACTACAAGCACACGCTGCATTCATTATTATTAGTTACGGGAAAGTCATGAGGTTAAAAGAGGCAATAAAATGTCGACGAAGAGGCAGCGCGGTTGTGTCTGCTGTACTCCACCGTCTCAGCAGATCTCCTGCACTCTTGACGTCTTACACCTGCGGCTCCACCCGCATCATCCTTCCCGCAAAATTGGGACGGTCCTGCGAGCGCACTAAACTTCCAAACCTGCGTTGCCGTCACGGATGACCACATGTATGATCCAATGGTGGCCAAGCAAATTAAGAGAGATGAATTCAGTCGCTACAAGCTAGCCCAGCACAAGAAACAGCGGAGAAAAAAAAGGCGAAAAAAAAGACGAGGAGAAGCAGGGTGTGTGTGAGTCCATTGCGCTTGCCGCAGCAGCAGCGCCGCCGCTAGCGGAAGTTCGGGTGCGAGCGCATGCTGCGATTCCACCCACCCGTCGCCGTCCCGGCCCGTGAGAGCCGCACATCTTCCATGCCGTCGCTCTCGCGGTCCAGCGCCTCCCGCAGCTCACGCGGCAGGACGTCGTGCGTGAAATTGTCCCACTCCGTCTCCTTGCCCGACTCAAGCGCCTGCTGACGCTGCGTGTCACGCGTCTTGCGCTGCTGCATGCGCCGCTTCCGCTCCTGCCCCTGCTGAATCACCTTTGTCAGTGTCAGGTCCTGGCGGAACTCGCGCTTCTCGCGGCTCTTGCGTGTGACGAGGTAGTCGGCGCGGTGGTGCCACTGGATAAAGGTTTCCTGCAAGAACTTCTCCGTCTTGCGCTGGTTGTTCGTCAGCAGCCAGCAGAAGTCGTCCTCCGCGCGGGCCTGCACGCGGTTCTTGAGCTCGTCACTCCAGAGAAAATCCGACGTGCTCGTGCCGCCTTCAGAGTGGTTCCGCAGCCCGCACCGCAGCCGCTCCTGATCGTTCATGTAGTTCGCCAGCATCTCCGCCTCCGGCGTCGGCGGTAGCTGAAAGGCAAGCTCAGTGAAGAACCACTCTAGCCGTGGTATGCACTGCAGCTCCTCCGCAAGAGCCATAACCTGTCCAAGGAAGAGGTACTGTGCGCTGTGGTTGAGAAAGTCGAATCGTTTGCCCACCCGCAGCTCTTCCGTCTCCGGCACCGCCGTGCTTGGAACGAGGTACCACCCAGCCGGCTTGCTGGTCCAACAGGCGGGCACCACCGCCGCCACGGTCCCCGCCAGCCGCCACAGAAGCGTTGATCGAAGCATAAAAGAGCGCTAAACAAACACGAAAAGGTTTGCAAATGTACGGGGGTGAAGAGAGATTGATTGTGTTATTTGTTTGCTGTCCGACTTTACGCTACAGAGGCCGACTTCCTGATCAGAGAAGAGAGAGAGAGAGGGTAAAGAGAGAGAGCACATAGATGAAGTACAGAGGTGTTATCCCGAAGTTCTCGAGAAGCGTTGCGCTATGACAGCGGGGTTCAAAGGCAAAGCAGAGCCCGCGTGATGCGAAGGTGATTCAATGCGCTACTGGCGTTCACACACGTTCTCTTCTTAAAGCTCTGTGTACTGCTGCTGTTCACAAGTTCGAGCATGCAAAGCCAACTCGATAATAAGATGATAAGAGGACTCAATTACCTTGCAAGGGTGCACATGCGTGTATAAAAGGCAGGACACCTGATAGGCTCAGGCCAACGAGTTGTGAAGTCCAAAGGGAAGACCGTTGAGAGAGAGAGAGAGAGAGAGAGAGAGAGAGAGAGAGAGAGAGAGACACGCACAGGAGTAGCATGCTTAACCTCTTTGCGGATGCAAAACCTCCAGTGCCCTTTCGGAAGCATCTGTGCGGCGCGGCGGCGATGGTGAAGGGGGCCACTGGTGACGAGACTGGATAGACGACAACCCATCGCTGCTCTTCCCCTTTTTTTTTCTATCATCCTTCTCACCGCAGGGCGACGCAGTGCGGACACAGTCCCACCGTGTTCACCACAAAGTCGTTGCATCCATCGCAGCGAAAGGAGCCACACGCGCTGCACCGCCACACCCGCGCCGCCTCAGACACGCGTGAAGGTGCCGCCGCCGCCGCCGCCGTGCCGTCCGTCGCTGCAACGGCATCGGCAGGGATGCGCGTCATGCACAGGTCGCAGTGCACCGGCTTTTCCGCTGTGGAGACCAACTCTTGCGCAGTCGCAGCTGCCGAAGACGATGCATCTGACACGGCACTGTCTTGGCGGACCGGAGCGCCACCATCCTGCACCCGCTGAACAACCCGCAACCGCGTCGCCGGCGGGACAAGTGTATTGTGCGAGACATAGGTGCTGTACAGCATCGGCGCGCTGCAGAGCAGCAGACGACACATCGGGCACGTCGTCGGCACCGAGAGCTGAATTAAATGGCACTGGGGGCAGGCCAGGAAGTACGAGGGGGCATCGCTGGCAGACTCAGACGGCGTTGTTGCACCTCCTGACTCCGGCTGCGTCGCAGAAGGCGGCGGCGCTTCGATGTAGACGGGGCAGCCGATGGGTATGAGGCTCGGCGCATCCACATCCTCCTTCGCGTCCTCCTCCGTATTCTCTCCTCCAGTATTCGCGTCTCCGCTGGTCACACGCTGGCGTTTGACACGGCGGCGGCTTCGTTGTTGCTGTCGCGCTGCCGCCGCTGTCGCCGCACGTGCGCGGTGCGCCGTCGCCAACGCGTCGACTATTTCCAGCAGGTGGTCGAAGTTCAGCGGGCAGTGCAACGCGCCGCCCGTCTCGACAGCACACACGTCAAAAACGTGCACGGCGCCAACGAGCGAGACGACGTGGATGCGGATCGAAAGCGCCGCCATGGTGTTCACAACCTTAAAAACGTCTGTCGGGTCGATGAGGGTGACGGAAGCGGAGACGAGGATGACGTTCAGCTGCGTCGCCGAGCCCTTCCAGGCAGCGCGTGTATTTGTTGCGGCTGTTGCGGCGGTGGTCGCTCCGTTCTTGCCGGACTTTGCCGCCATTGCTGCTACCTTGCGCATGTCCACCAGCTCCGACATGGCCATGCGCAGCCCGTTCTCCAGCGACATGGTGCCCGACCCCCCATGAAGAAAGATGTCCCTCTCCAGCACATCCACAATTTCGTTGCGGTTTGTCGTGCAGGGCAGGAGGCGGTGGCTCACGCCGTCACGCATCACGACGAGGCCGAGGGAGGCGAGCGGGGTGGAGTCGAGGTACTTCTCAACGTGGCGCAGCAGTGGCGGACGCATGGCGAGCAGATAGCTGGGCAGGTAGTCGGAGCTGCTGTTCATGGCCTCGCTGCCATCCATCAGCAGCACCGTGCGCAGCATCTCTTTGACGGGTGGGTGTGTATTGGTAGCGGCGATGATGATAGTCCCTCAAGGCCCTTCTTTATGGAGGTACGTGAAAATTGAGGAAGAAAGAGGGAGAGAGAGAGAGAGATTATAGTGCACCTTATTTGATGAATGTATTGCCGAGTACTCTGCTTGTTGCCTAAACAGTGTCAACAAGAGAAGAGCAAGGAGGCAAAAACGCACGTGAGTTTAATCGTTTTACGCGAGCTTTTTTCCTAATTAAGAAGCTTCGCCTAAATTCGACTTTGTGGAAGGACGCGTATGTAGAGATAAAAAAGCACAAACAGGAGAGCACACCACAATGTCGATCAGCATCGACGGCGGAAGCTCTGTGCGCTACAGTCGGCAAAGAGAGAAGCGATGTGAGAAGATAAAAGTCCATCAACACCACGAAGCGCTGCGCCATCGCATGGCGAACCGAAAAAAGCGACGACACACACCGCCGCAACCTGAATAGACGAAGAGATGGAACCACGCTGCACCCTCCGTTTTCTCCACTCTCTCTTTCTCTTTCCCTTTTTTTCTCACTACTCCTGCTTCTTGCACCGCGGACACATGCACTGGAAGCCGCGCCGCTCCAGCTCCGCCTTGCGCTCCGGATACGCCAAGTTTTTCAGATGCGGGTAGTAGTTGATCGTCAGCTCCTCTCCTCGTGCGACGTCACGCGTCGTGACAAGAGCCCCGCTGTGCGCATCCTCCGAAAGGTTCGCGTTGCAGGAGTGGTTCAGCATCGCCCGCGGCAGGTTCAGCTCGACTCCGCCGTCACGATGGAAGCAGTTCGCCGTCACACGGGCCAGCACGCCAATAAACTCCTCATACGACACAATCGTCGTCACCCGCAGCGCGCGTGCAAGGCGCTCGTAGAGGTGCAGCATCGACCCGCAGAGCACCTCAGGACTGAAGGTAAGACGACCGGAAAGGATGCGCACCTGTCCGAGGGCGGAGGGGACCACCTGAGCCTGCAGCCCCACAGCTACCAGCCGCAATGTCAGCAGCTGCGCCGCCGCTGCGTTCATCTCCGCCACGTGTCCCGCCTTCTGCGCCTCCTTCATCTGCGAAAAAACGTCGAGCTCGACGCTCTGAAAGTCTTGATTGCGGCACACCGGGGCGTGGTAGAGCGCCAGCGCCTCTGCTCGACAGTCGCGGCTGCAGTACTCCTCGTGGCAGTCGGCGTTCTCGCAGGCGAAGCAGCGCTCCGGCAGCGGCGCACCGCAGCAGGCGCAGAGGCCCTCCTCCGTTGGGTAGAGCAGCCACGGCGCGGTGGGCTGCACGACGGTGGTGTGGTGCGGCAGGTTCTCCTGTGCTCGCACACCTCGCCCTACCTCCTCACTGATCGTCTCGACGCTGCACGATTTGGACAGCATCGGCTTGACAAAGATGTGGAGGTGGGAGTCGGTGGAGGGGTACAGGCCCGTTTGCGTCGCAGGGAACGCGGCAACGGCGTCGATGCAGCGACGCTGGTGCTCACCAGAGAGTGTAAGGACCGAGGCTGCGGTGTTGTAGTCTGCCAGGGCGAAGTACGGCATCCCGAGAGCGTAGTAGGCGTTGCCGCGATAAAGAAATGCTTCGGGAGGCGTTTGGGGGCCGAGGACGTTGATGACGCTGTGGCAGTGCCGCTTGAGCTGCTCTGCGCCCTTCCACGCCGCCTTGACGGTGCCCGTGCTCATCGTGATTTTTGGTTCGCCGCTCTCAGTGGTGGAGACGGTGGCCGATAAGAGGCGAGCGCGTAGCGTGTGCGTGTCGTGTGCGTGCTGTACTTGACGGCTTGCAAGGCTGCGTGTTGATGGAGGCCGGAGAGGCAGTAAACGCAACAACAAGAGAAGTGAAGAAAGAGAAGGAGAGAAGTATTTGATTAAAAAAAAATGGCACGCGAGGGGGTTTGGATCCACAAGTATTGTGAGCTTTCTTATTCCCGCTATTCCTGCACATTGGCGTGACCACTCAGGAGGAGCGCAGTAGCGTTGAGAGACCGATAGTAGCAGAGCACAGTCTCGTTTTCCTTTTGCTGTTCACTTCATTTCCACTTTTTCTCTTACCACTTCCCTGTAGTGAGGCAACATATTGCTGTGAGAAAGCGCCATAAAAACAAGAAAGCGCGTAACATCCAAAAAACAGAGCGGACCTCCAACACAATCGACTCAAAAGAAAAAAAAAAAAGAAACTTAGAAACCTCGGCAGCAGCGATACGAAAGAGACAACTCACAAATTCAAGACACCACCTCAACACACACACACACGCACACCCAACACAATTCTTTCTTTTACCACCACACGTACGAGGTGCTAGCGTGCTTCATGCGCTCCTGCTCCGCCCACTCCCGCTCTCGCCGCATCAGTGCTTCATATCGCCGCAGCTGGCGGTTCGTCGCGTCCAGTCGGGAGGTGTTGAGGGCGACAAGCTGGTTCAGACTAATGCCCACAATCAGCCCCAGTGCACCGCCGACGGCCAGACCCGTGGTGGCCATGCGCAGCGCCAGGCCCACGTCGTTGAGCACCCACCACGGCATCACCCCCACCATCGCCCCAGAGAAGGAGAGGCCCATGATGTAGTTCGACGTCGACCGATACTGCGCGTCGTGCGGTGGCAGCGTGTACTGCTTGATGCGCTTCATGAGTCGGTCACCGAGGCAGAAGGCGACGGCGAAGAGCGTCGTGTTGCCGCCCCACTTCACCACACTCGCAAAGACGGACATGTTCAGAATGGAGAGGACGCCAACGCCAGAGGCTTTGAGAAACTGCACGTCAACGTTCACCGCCTGGGCCGCCTTCACGGTGCCTTGGAAGAGTCCAATCGCGATGCCGCACTTCGCGCTGAACCACACAAAAGAAGCCGCCGAGTCGAGAAAGGGATCGAGCCCGTAAAAGTCGACGCGCGGGCGGTACTCGTTGGCCACCTTGGCCAGCGGCTTTCCCGTCTCCACCGACTCCACCAGTGCCTGCCACGGCGCAGCGAGAAAGCCGCGGCTGCGCTTTCGGTGGCTGCCCTCCGGGTCCTGCGTGCGGTTCTTCTGCAGCTCCGACAGCAGCGGGCTCTCCCCACGCGGCAGCACGCCGATCGGGTGGTCTTCCAGAGAAGAAGCCGCGCCGTCTGTTGGGTTCCCGTCCGCGTCGAGGCGCTCCTGCAGCCATCGTGCCTCCTCCTCCAGTTTGTGCCGTGCCTCGACAGTGCGAACGGCGTCGCTCTCATCCAGCGGGCGGGCAAGTCCGAGGTAGCGACGGGCACGCGCGAAGTAGCCCAACACGTCGTTCTCGTACTCAAATCGCCGCTGCTTCTTGACCTCCTGCACCGCTTCTGCGACGTCGAGCTCCTTACGGTAGCGGTTCGACCAGTGCCAGCTATTCTTGCGCTCCAGATCGCTCAGCGGCGAGCCGTCGATGGCGACATCCTTGTCCTCCAGCCACTGCGGCGGCCGGGTGTGGTAATCCGGGCCGATGATCATCGTCGAGGAGTAGTTCGGGCGGTTGTGCTCCTCCCGCATAAACTTTCGAACACGGAAGACGAGATCGCTGAGGGTGCCCTCGTACTCGTACGCGCCACCGCCGGCGCTGGTGTAGGGGATCGCCTCGTCCCGCTCCTTGTAGTGACGCTCGGCGAAGAGCTCGCGCGTGGTGCGGAGGTCCTCCTTGACGGAGCCGGTGCTGGGTGGCATCTTCGCTCTTTTTTCTTTTTTTCTTTCTTCTTTTTTTCTATTGCGCGTATGTGGTGAGCAGAGGGGAGGTATTGGGAGGAAGGTGGAGTGAAAGGAAGCAGACAAGCACGGTGCCTGTGGGGTGCGACTGTGATTGTGTGTGGCGAAATCGATGAGGGCGAGAGGGAAAGTTGGAATGACGATTTACGCAGTTGCATGACACTAAGAAGCATCACTGAGTGTTCTCTTTTTCCTTCTGTTGCAGCACACCTACGAGCAAGCAGTGAGCTGGGAAGAGCTGTAAGAGGGCATAATCGTTTAGGTGGATTCAACGCGCACTGTGAGCGCGACAGCCCTGTTAAGAAAATAAAGCAAATCCTCGAGGCATTGCACTGCAAAGAAAACAGACAAGCAAAACAAGCACACACACAACAAAATGAAGGAGAACAAGAAAAAAAGCAAAGGCTTTTTCATCGTGGACACTTGAATCACAGCAAAATCTCTCTCAACACACACATACCCACATACCTTCACTCGTTTACGGAAATCAGATGGTGCAGTTCCCGCCCATCCATCGCTTTGCCGTGATGGCGAAAGCGGCCGGGTCGTGCTTTAGCAGCTGTGCAGCCGTCTTCGCCACCCCCGGCAGCGGATCATCGTAGTTCGGCATCACGAATAGCATCTCAATCGCCACCACCATGTCTTTAATCGTGCACGACGGCAGCCACTCCGTCTGGAGCCCGAGACACACACCCCAGTCCTCCTTCCCCTCGTCTCCTTCGATGTTGGGGTGGAAAATGCGCCGCGGCCCGGTGTAGCGCACCTTCGGACCACTGAAGGGGAATTCGTCGGAGAAGACCATGCGGAAGTTGAAGCTGCCGCCCTGCCAGATACCGCGCTGCGGTGTGTGGGAGACGTACACCACATAGGCATCCATCGGGTCCACCGTCACGGTGCTCGACACGCCATCGAGTTTCTGCAGGTCGCCCCGAATGCGGCTCTGTGCGGTGCTGACGGGGCTGACGAAGGCGGCGGTGGAGTGGGCGTTGGTGGAGGAGGAGGAGGTGGGGTCGGACTGCCCCTGCTGCTGCTCCTGCAGGCGCTGCTTCCGCTCCTTGGTGAGACGTGCAAGACTCATCTTCTCTCTCTTGCTCTTGTTTTTTTTTCTAGTAGAGAGGCGTGTGTATGCGTGTGCGTGCAGAGCACCCCGTTGTGTCTTGTCTCTCTCTTTTTCTGTGTAAGAAAAAGTGGAGAAAAATATTGTGATACGCGTTGAGTGCTTGAGACTCCGAGCAACACAGCAACGACAGATACCTTTTTGCTAATGTGAGCTATATAGAGAGAGAAACCCACTGGGAATGGTGAGGCAGGTGTGGCCACGCGCGTGTATGGGTGTGCGCTCACGTGCGCTTTCGTTCTGTTTATTTGAGTGTGTGTGTGTGTGTGTGTGTGTGTGCTGAGGCGGAAAGAGTAGGAGAATAGGCGATAGAGACGGCGGCACCGCTCTTCGTAGATGCTGGGGAGTTGGAAAGGGAGAGGGAGGAGAGGTGCCGCAACTAAAGCAGCGGCTCAGACCTCAACTGGGATTGGTAACAAATTCACAGCGGGAGGCAACATCGTCAAGGTGAAGAAGCAATAAAAGAAAAAAGGAAAGAGGCAGTGTAAGTGATAAAGTGAAAAGTTGGCGGAGTGGGTGGCTTCGCAGGGAGAGAGAAAAAAATCCTTTTTTTTTCCTGTTGTAAACAACATATTCTCTTAGCAGGGACGCGCTGAGGTAGCTCGCACAACGCGAACAAACGATTCGATCGGCACGTTCTCTCCACAGCCTGCACATCAACAAGGGAATGAAGAAGGACAACTTGTTTATCAGCGATAGACACATGGATTGCTCACACGAGTGGCCGCCACATAGCCTTCTACTCCTCAACGGCGTCCGTTCATCCATGACCTCCCTTATTCATCGCATAGACGTACAGGAGGCAAAACTTGCGCATCTCAGTCACCCCGCAACTGTCATCTTCCGCTACTTTTTGAATCTCAATCTTATTTTTTCCGGTTGTCTCGCTGTCGCACACTCGGCGTCCAGAGAGAGAGAGAGACAAATAGATAAGTCAGCGCTCACCCAGCACGAATGGTAAAGGAGAGGAGCGGCGCGATCCGTAAGGTACAGAGAACATGTCAAACACACACACACACACGCATTCTAAACGGAATACCTGAGAGCCACAACATCGATCGGTGCGCAGTAAATAAAGAGCAATGGCGTAAAGCAGTAGATAACAAGAGCTCAAAAACGCTCTGTCTGTCTGTCTGTCTGTCTGATTGCGTGTTTGTCTGTGTCTGATTATACAAGGAAGATGTACAGGTGAAGAGTAGAATACAAGAATTAAAGTAGCAAAAATCGAGAAAATAAAAAGGCGTAGAGAGTCTGCGAGAAAAGATGTAGAAGTTTTTTTCCCGAACAACAACAACAACAACAACTTCTCAACAACAGCAAGAAGATGAGGTGTTTGGAAGACACACGCCACCACACACGCAGCAGTGAGCCCTCTACGCCGACGCCAGACACACGCGGGAAAATAACAGTAATAAAAGTGTGCCGGCACTGCGACTCGAAAGGAATGGAGCGGTTTAGCTGCCTTCTAGTGAAAAGAGAAGAAAAAGAAATGAAAAACGACGTGTAAGAGTTCGGCAAGAAGAATTTTGCCTGAGATATACGGCGAAGAGACAACAGAAGGTAAATGTAACACATAAGTGAGGAGAAAGAGAAGGAGAGAGAAAGAGCATTCAGAAAAGGGGTGCGCAAGCGAAGAAGAACAAGAGGCACAATGTAAAGTCCTTTGTGTCCTTCTTGCCCTCCTTTGCTTGTCAACACTTCTACCGCAGCTCCATCTCCTCGTTCATGAAGACCAGCTGATCCCGATCGGGCGATGCGCTGCCACAGCGTCCAGCGGCAACCGCAGCAGCCCGCACGCGCGTCGCCGAGCCGCTGACGCTGCCACCTGTGGCCCCGCCGTACGGCGACCCACCCAGCGAGGACGCGCTGGACGGACTGTAAAAACTGCGGTACAGGTGCGGCGAGGACTCGCGCAGCGCACTCGGTGGAAAGCAGCGCCAAAACCGCAGCGTCTCGTCCCCCGCAGCGGACACAACCGTCTCGCCATCGGCAGAAAGGGCGAGGTGGAGCACGCGCGAGGTGTGGCCGATTAAATTTGCAATGCGGCGCAGCGACGGGTAACGCCAGATGCTGAGCTGGTTGTCCGTGTAGCCGTGGGCGGTGACGAGCTCCGTCCCACTGCGGTTCCACACCACACCACACACCTGACTCCCGGTGTTGATGTGGTGCACGCACTCGCCGGTCAGCGTGTTCCAGAAGCGCAGAGACTTGTCGTGGGAGCCGCCACCGCTGACGAGCAGGGCGGGCTGCGCCGGGTTCCAGCTCAACGCCTTGACGGCGGCCGTGTGTTTGTTCAGGCAGAAGACCGGCTGTGGGGCGTGTCCTAAGCCGTACGGTGAACCAGGTGAGCTGTGCGCTCCTCCTCCTCCGCTCATGCCGGTCGAGATGCTCCGCCGGTCCCACAGAAGCAGTTGGTTGTCGTTGCCGCCACTCGCCAGCATCGCCCCGTTTGGCGACCACTTCAAGCCACACACCTCCGTCTCGTGTCCGCGCAGCACCGCTGTTGCCGACGTGCCGCGCGACGTCGACGCGGAGGACGGCGCGTGCAGGGACGACACATCCCTCTCGCGCACATCGCGCAGGACAACAGTGCTGTCGCGACTGCCAGAGGCCAGCAGACTCCCGCTGAGCGGCTCCCACGCGAGCGACACGGTGCGGTCGGTGTGCTGCCGATACGCGTGCACGACCTGCTGCGTCTCGACGTCCCACACCTCAACAATTCCGCTGTTGCGGCCGACGGCAAGGCGACGCCCATCGGGTGCCCAGCTCAGGCCACAGACGAGCTGCGCGCTGGCGGAGCGGGTGTCACTCAGCGTGGAGGCCGTCACCCGAGGCAGCTCAGTAATGCCGCACGTCTTCGCGTCCCACAAGTACACACAGCTCTGCAGCGCGACGCACAGCACATCAGACGCAGCGGACCAGTCGATGAGGTTCATGTAGAAGTCGTCCTCCATGTCAGCGGCGTCGAGAATGCGCTCGGGCGTGTGCGGGATGACGCGGAACGACGGCGACGTGAAGTTGCGCGTGCGGTTGCACTCGAAGACGACACCGAGAGAGGCGTCGTAACGTGCTGCCTCGGACATGCCGTGGAGATTCACGTGCGAGTCGGCCAAGGGCAGGCGTGGCGAGCCGAAGGTCGTGGCACCGACGCGATGACAGCGGCGGCGCACGTTTTCTGTGTTGGCGCTCTCGTCCAAATCATCCCCTTCCACTTCGTCGTCGTCGGAGTCACACGTCTGCCTTCCATCGACGGCGGTGCTGCTCTCTCTCCGCCCGTAGAGCCTCCGCCCCACCTCTGCCTGCTCATCATCGCCACCATCGTCCTCTTCGTCACTCTCGAAGGCACTCACACGTGCAAAGCCATCGCCTGTCTCTTCACCACGCAGGGCGGGGTCTGAGACGGTTGGCGAGAGCGGCGTGGCGGGTGTCCGCAGCGACGCAGCTCGCGGGCAGGCGGTGGGCCGCGTTGCCGTGTTGTTCACACTCAACACGGTGGACTGTGGCAGGTCGCTGAAGAGGGTGCGGGCCAACTTCGTCGTGTACGGCTCCAGCTCCATCGTGGGGGAGGCGAAGGAAGAGAAGGGCGGGCTGCTCGCGTCGCCGTCGACGTCGTCGCCACCGACATCCACGCCGCCACCGCGCATCCCCGCCTCTACAACACCCGTCACGCTACTCACACTGCGGTCGCGACTGCTGCGAATAGAAGGGTCCAGGTGCATTTTGGCGAAGACGTCGCTGAGACGGGTGCTACCGGCACGGGGCTGACTGCCGCCACCTCCGTGTGGGCGGGGAGTCGCGGCGCCTCTGTCCGGTGAGCTGTGGTCCACGGCGTAGCGCGTCGGCGACGGGTAGACGTCGTCCATCGGCGTGTGCGCCAGAGAGGCCTCGCGCGACGCGCTGCGGAGGGCAAGCTGGTGCTGCTGTGCGGCGCGGATGAGCATCGGGGTTTTGTGCTCGGTGGACGTCAGTAGGAAGTGGGCGAGTGAGCTGGTGTGGCGTGTAGGGGCTGACACGTAGCGGTCCAGCGAGGAGTGCGAGGAGCGGGGTGTCAGGGAGGCACGTGGCTGACGGTGCGGCTGCTGCTGGTGCAGAAGATGCTGACGTCGTTGGCTTAGCGGAGAGGAGACGCCGCGCAGGTTGGAGGAGGCGACAGAGGACGGGGTATGGCCGGCATCATCATGACCGGCGGGCCGACGGGGGACGGGGGAGGTGGGGGAGGCGAAGAAGGCGGCGGCGGTCGACTGCGTGCCGCGTGGTGGCGTCTGGAGTGTGGTGTTCATTTTGGGTATGTGCGTGATGTGCTACCCTAAGAGAAAAAAAAAGTAATAATAAAAAAAACTAAAATACGGAGCTTCTGGGGACCACCGGGTGGCTGAAAAGCCAACAAAACAACAAAAAAGAAGAAGAGTGGTTCACGTGTGCGGGTGTTTGCGTCTGTGTATGATGGTCTGAGCGGACTGGTCGAAAGCACAACGGAGAAGAACGAGAGCGTGTGCGCGTGAGTGAGTGTGTGTGGGTGAGACGTCGGAAGTGGGGCTACCACAGTTTGAAAAAACAAGTACCGTTCCACGACTGCACACACATACACACAAAGAGAAAAAAAAAACGCGCTTCTACAACGTCAGCGTTGAGCGCTCCGTGAAGGACGTACAAGGGCACACTCGCACACTCGCCAAGGTCACAGCAACGAGGGGATCTCGCTTGTCTGATTGGCGCACGGTGAGCGTGTGTCTTTTTTTAAATATTATGTGAGTAACATGCAGAGAGGGAAGTTGATAGCGTGCACGTTTTGTACGTGCGTATGTGCGAGCCAGTTGTCACCAGGGCCGCAGTGAAAAGAAACATTTGTGTAGTAGGCAGATGAAAGGAGGCGGAGTGAAAAGAGTGGTGGTAGTGGGAGAAAAATGAGCAGCAGCAGCCAACAACAAATGCAGGTACTGGGCTGTGAGCGTTGTGCAGGAGTCGTGGTCAAGTAAAACCTGCACGTACAAACCGCATGGCTTTCTCAACTTCGCATCGTATAGTAGCAAAGCGAATTTGGCAACGCAAATACAGAGGATGCAGGAAGTGAAAGAATTTGAGTCTTCTTCCTTTCTTTTACACGCCTCGACGCATCTAGCTGATATGGGCAGCAAGTATTAGACTCAGTTAAGGGGAAAGAGCGAGCGAGAAGCAAAAAGCCCTCCTCTTCTCAACGCAGCAAGAGTGACACACAAGTGGGACATCTCGAAGTGCGTAATTCCCTTCTTTTTTTCTTTTCGCGTGTTTTTTTTTTTAATTGCATTAAGCTACGTGAGCCTTCCGTGAGCTCAGCTGACGTCGCCGTAGAGTACGAAAAAAGGAAGGAAAGGGAAACCTGATGAGCAACAAGATAGTACGGAAGTCGAACAAATACAGAAAAAAAAGAGCAAAAAAGAAAATGGAGGAGTGAAGACCGATACACACACACCTACACACACCTACACATGAACACTCATGTACCATCGTACATTGGTGCCAGAGCAGCCATCAAAAATGTGCCGCGCCGGCGCAACAGTCAACAGGGACAGAGAAATTGGAGGAGGGAGAGTAAAGGAAGAAAAAACTTTTGCGCAGTTCCATAAATCCTTCCTTTTGTGTGCGTGTGTGTGCGAGAGAGAGAGAGAGAAAGCATGAGAAAGCATCTTCCGAGTGCTCTTCCACCATTTTTTTTCTTCAGTATTTCTCCCGACAGCAGAAAATAGAAACAAGGGCAATAGTGGAGAAGCGAAGGAAACGATGAGAACACCAACGACGGCGTCAAGCCAACAGCGAAAAAAAAAGCGCAAATAAAACAAACACGCAAAAACAGAAGGAAACTAGAAAGGAGAGAGAAGCACAGAACAAACAAGAGTGGTGACTATGAGGGAAGAAGGAAATCGCGCCTCAGAGAGTAAAGTGGAGAAAATAAAATATTGAAAAAAAAAGAAGGAACCATGAAATGGAGAAACAAGAGCACAAGGAACAGATAAGTCAGTTGTGGAGCGTGAACATAAAAAGGAAAAGTAAAGAAGGTAAAAAAAAAAGAAACCTAAGAAAAAAGGAAGAAAAATCGAGAGGCTTACGAGCAGAAGCAAGAAGACGTGAGAGAGAAAACAGACGAAATAAATTGCGTTTATTCTTGTTTGTGTGTGTATGCAACGCCTCTCACACACCAAATGGGATGAGGCGGCAAATACACGCACGGACACACACCCACACACGCACAAAGTTGCTTACGTTTCACGACAACAAACAAACCATGTTGAATTGAAAGACGAGTAGGAAAAGGAAGTAGAATAAGTCGCCAGAAAAAAAAAAGGCAGTCGAGAGGGAGACGCACGCCGTCTGTCAGTCACTCTCTGTGTGGGTGTGTCGAAGAGCGAGTGCCTGTAAGTGTATAAGAGTGAGTGCGCTTCAGCTGCCAAGTGCATCTTTCAATTCGATGCCCTTCTTCGCGCTATCTTCCGCATTTTCCTCGTCGCCTTGCTTTGACTTTGCGTCGCGGCAAAAAAGGAAGAAAAAAAGAGAATAATGTAGAATAGTCAATCGGAAGAAGAAAGCATATAGAAAGAGGGAGAGAAAGAAGGCCAAAATGGAAACGCAAAACAGAGATGCAGCCGCAGCAGCTTGTTGCGTTTGTGTGCGTGTCTGTTATCAGTTTTCTGTGAGAAAGAGAGTGGATAAAAAAAAAGCTGTGTACATCGGCCCTCGGAAAAGGACTCCAGCGGAATTTGAAGACCTCGCGAAAGACAGCAGATCAGGAACGAAAAAAATACGCGGGCGAGACAAACAAACAAACGACAAATTTTTGTCAGTCTCTGATGCATGACTACATGCGCACCTTCACCGTATCAACAGTTCAAGAAAAAAAATAGAAAAAATACAGAGAAAGTCAGCAACAACAGCAACGACCAAAAAGGACAAAAAAAAAACAGATGGAGAGAAAGAAACTGAGGAAAAGAGAGCAAACATATTGTGCGTACATCATTGCGTGTGTGCGTGTGCCCCCTCGTCAAGCCATACGCCATCCAAGTATTTCGTTCATCCAGGTGGAAGGCGACGGAGGCAGAGAGAAGCAAAAAGGAAAAAAAAAAAAGAGCACGAGAGAGGAACGTGAGAGAAAGAAACAAGGCCAGGTGGAGAAAAAAAAAAAACACACACAACAGCCTGGTATACCAGGCATCGTTCACATGTGCGAGAGAAACAAGAAAAAGAGTGATTTGTCAAAAATAAACATAGCGATGGCAACAGGGAGAGGGGAGCTGGAGGAAAAGGGGGAGAAACATCACAACGAAGAAGGGAAAGATCAAATGTGAATTTGCAGCTTTTTTGCTTCACGATCGCCCAGCAGCTTTTCTCATTGACCTCACCCCGTTTCCACTCTCCTGTTTCCTTTCTTCCATCTACTTACTCTCCTTGTGATATGCGCTGCATCTCAACACTGCCCTCCCTCATGCTTTTGAGAAGGCAGGTGAGAGCGGCGTGTACACCCTTTTGTACCCGAAATTAAGGGGATTCTGAAATAAAAAAATAGGAAAAGAGCTTTTTTTCTTTCTTGGAACATATTTTCGAGGGCGGCATTAGTAGAACAATCAGAATGCTAATGGTGGTCCTTGTGCGGCGAACGACGAGAAAGAAACGAAAACAAACAACAACACGCAAAATAAGAAGAAAGGCAACAAGAGAAAAGATGGAAGAACAAAAAAGACAAAGACGCTAAGCTCTCGGTTTTTTTTCTCTCTTTTCGTTCATAACATACGTGCACGCCGACAAACAAGTTCACCATATTTGTGCGCCAAGAGATCCACAGCCGCGTTTATACACCGCCCTGGTTCTGCGCAGGGAAAAGAAAGAGAGAAGGAGAAAAGTAAGTGGCAAGAACAGCGAGGCCGTGGAAAACAAAACAAAAGAAAAAACTAATAGGAGTACATCGTGGTGATTCATAAGCGATGAAGTCGACCAAAGAAAGAGTGAGAAAGTGAGAAAGCACAGAGGACGATGCTGGAGGAGAGGCACTGCCGTGGCGTCTGGGAGGCGAAGCGCCATCCAAGGAAGAAAAAAGAGAAATGAAAAAGGTAATTCAAAACTAGAGGAACATCAAGAATATAGGGAAGGAGTGCAAAGAACACCACCAACAGCAAAATCATTAAAAAAAAAGCTTGAGTAGTAGTCTGAAAGTAGTTGGGAAGAGAGGAGGCGAACACAAAAACACACATAAAGACACACAGGTATATATGAAGACCAGCAATTTCATTTTTTTTTTTACGCAACCACGTAAACAACAACAAAAAAAGAAGAGGCTATCTCCTGCTTCTTCTTCTGACAGCAGAGACACTATAGTACATTGAAATATCAAAAAAAAAAGTTCAAAGAGGGAAAGTGAGTGGAGTGGTCCTTTTAAAAGGCAGAAAGAGATGTACAAGGAAGCTGGAGGCGAGACACCGGCGACTAATTATCAAAGCCTCGCTCCTTTTCCTTATCTTTACTTTCCTCAACAACATGCACCATCAACACCGTCACGCGTAGAGGCTGCGCATCGTGCTCACCACCATCTCCACCTGCTCCCCAACATCGTCCGGCTCCTTGCCACGCAGCAAGGTGAGACTCGTACTCAGCGCAGCCACGATGTTCGTCCGCACCGCGCTGGCGTTGGCATTCGACATCACCACCACCAGCACCGGCTCCCGCGCCGCAAGCGCCTCGTTGAGGTACTCCACCAAGCTATGGTAGCCGCCGTCCTCCTCACTCTCGTCGTCCGTGACGAAGAAGTACGACTCGACATAGCTGCGGGCGGCGCGGCTAACAATCGGAGGCAGCGCGCTGTTCACGACTTCATTCGCGCCTCCCGACCCCGGCGCCGACCCGTTGCCTTTGCGCTTCAGCTGCCGCTCCTGCAGTGCCTTGGCCAACTCGTTGAAGTACGCTTCCAGATCTGCGCTGTCGAAGACACCGTTGGGGAAGCGGGGGTCGGCGCACTGGCAGAGCACCACCCGCCGTGCCTGACACGTCCGCAGCGTCTGCACCCGATACACGGCCATGTTGTTCACGGCGAGCCACACGGCAGGCTCGACATCGGGAATGCGCACCGGGAAGCTGTCGTCCCACACAATAATCGCCGGCAACCGCGTTGCCTGTGTGGGTGCCGACAGGCCAGCACGTACGACAGCCGTCGGCGCGCTGCCGGCACGCACTCCCGAGTGCGACATCGTGGGTGGCACCATCGTTGCGGAGGTGGTCATGTTGGCTGATGCATCCTGCGATGGCTGCTGCTGTTGCGGCTGGTGTGGTGGCGACTGCTGTGTCAGTCGTGTCTGCGGGTAGTCCTTCCACTGTTCCATGAGAGCCGGGATGGCATCCAGCACGAGTTCGAGGCGGTGCGTCGTCTCAAGGGCGAGAGGGAGGGCCTCCAGAGGATTACCACTGAGCCGCACGTGGCGCAGGCAGGGAGCAGCGAGCACGGAGACCATACGTGTCTCTGCGGCATTATCACCACTCGCAGCACCGTTGATCTTCGTCGGCGCAGCACCACCACCACCACCACCACCCGCAGCCGCACCTTTCCGCGGCGCGTCCCACGCACTCTTGGCCTTCACCGGGCTGGCCGGAGAGGCCGCGTTGGGCGTCGGCGCGCCGCACGGCACTGTCCCCACGTACGTGATAAAGTTGTGGTGCAAATTAAGGCGCTCCAGAAACGGGGCATTCGTCACGAGGGCAGGCGAGATGCTCGAGATGCGGTTGTGCGAGAGGTCCAGCCGCATCAGGCGTGGCGCCGCCAACACCTCCACCGGGAAGTTCTCGAGCCGGTTAAAAGAGATGCAGAGTTCCTTCAACGCGTGAAAGGCACCGAAGCGGAGGGCCGTGATGGACGCCAGCGCGTTGTGCGTGAGCCGAAAGTCGACTGCCCGTGCCGCAAGCTGATTCAACTTCTCCACTGTGGACTGCTGGACCAGCTGCACGTAGCTCACCTCGATCTTCGACTCCTTCGAGGCAAGGTGGTGCTGCACCAGCTCCTCCACCTCCTTCGCTGCGGCCACCGCCTCTCCATCCTTGCTCGGTGTTGTGTTGCCAGTGCCGCGACTCGGCGCCTCGGCGACTGCGCTGCTGTTCCCCTCACTGACCGAGTCAGCGCTGCTGCCGTAGCCGTACAGCATCGCGCCGCTGTGCATTGGCGAGGGCATTCCAGCATCCGCGCTGCGCAGGACACCGCTGCTGTCGACATCCTTGTCTGCCGCGTAGAAGCCCGAGTCGTCGTCGTCGTCGTCGTCGTCGGCGCAGCCGAGCCCGGGATCGCCGCTGCCGTGCCGGGCCATCTCCACCTCCTTGCGACGGATGCGGCGCACCGCACGCACGCCGTGGAAGCAGTCCTTGAGGTTTTTCCCACGGTGCACAGACTCGAGGGCGAGGCTGTACAACTCCGAGAGCGTCCCCGGCTGCTGCTGCTGCTGCTGTTGCGGTGGCGGTGATGGCTGCTGCTGCGGCGACGGCGACGCGGGTGACGCCTCGTCTTCGCCGCGTGATAGGAGAGACTGCTGCAGCTGCTGCTGATGCCGGGAGGCGGCGAGCTGCATGGAGTTGTACGGAGAGCCGTGGGGGTCGATTTGAAAGGCACGGAAGAAGGGGTGCTGCGCCGCGGCGGAGAGCAGCACACGCTCCTTCAGCTTCTTGCGCAGCATCGCGGCGAGCAGGTCGCGCAGCTGCGGGTCGCCGCTCTCTGGAATCGGGATCGGCTCGGGGCCGAGCAGCATGTTGCGGTGCTGCAGGAGGGACGTGGTGGACACAGGGAGCGTCCCGTACGCCATTTCGTAAAGGGTCAGGGCAAAGGCCCAGCTGTCAACGACCTCGCCCGACACCTCCTCCCCTCTCACCTGCTCGGGGCAGCTGAACGCGAGTGTGCCGTCGGACGTTTTCGTTCGAATTTGACTGTTGCAGGTGCCGAAGTCGGCGATCTTCACCACGCACTCGTGGTTTACCAGGCAGTTGGCGGGCTTCACGTCGCGGTGGTAGAGAAACTCGGAGTGGAGGTGCTGGAGGCCGCGCATGATGTCCGCGCCGTACTGCCGCACCTGCTCCAGTTCCAGCGGCGGAGTGTCGAGCACGTGCACGGGGCCATTCTCGCAGTACTCCATGATGACATACACCTTCTGTGCCTCTACGTCTTCAATCACCTCCTTCAGCTTGGTGATGTTGGGGTGGTCGATGAACTTCATCACGGCGATCTCGCGCAGCAGGTCGTCCTCGCTCACGCCTGCGCTGGCCATCTTCACGCGACTGCGACCAAGGTTCATGCCTGAGGTGGACGCCTTCTTCTGCTTCTTGAGAATTTTTAGCGCGAAGAGCTCCTGTGTGCGGATGTGCTGCACAAGCTTCACCTTCGCGTACGAGCCGCGGCCCAGCAGTCGCACCACCACGTAGTCGTTGATGACACGATTGCCACCGCGGCTGCGCGACTTACTCACCACCACGCTCTCGTGCACGGAGCCCGGCTTCGACTTGCGCTGGAAGCGCTTCAGGATGTGCTCGTGCGGGGAGTCGGTGTCGGCAGTCACCGTCTCGGGTGGCTTGAAGAAGCACTCGAGGCAGAGCACGTAATCGCACTGCTCGCAGCGGTACACCGCTTCTGTGTCGTCGATGACGCGGCCGCAGCGGGAGCAGGGCGGGTTGAAGAGACTGCTGGCACCGCCCTCACCCGAAAGGGAGAAGATGGAGTCACCACCGAAGGTGCGGCTCGAACCGCAGTGGTTGTCCTGAATCGAGAGCATCGCGTGGGTCGGGTCGTGGATGGCACGCACGACGGCCACGTTGAAACGGCAGTCCTCGCAAAGAAAGAAGTCGTCACACACCTCGCACGCAAAGGCGACCGTGGGACTCTTGCAGCTCGCACACTCGCGGGGCTGGTTGAAGAAGGTGGCGAGGCCGTTGTCAGCGACCTGGTCAACCCGACCCACATTCGATGTGCTGGCGAGAAAGCTGCTTGCGGGCCGACTGTTGTTTGCCGTGGGCAGCCCATTAAAGTCAGGGGACATGCTGCCGAAGCGAACGCCATCGGTGCCGTGAGGAGTGGAAGGGCCGAACATGTCATCCGGTCCCTCGGCAAGGCTCACCAGACTCGCCGATCGCGCGATGGGCTGCAGGCGGAAGCCCAGTCCAGCCGGCGTTGACACACGCGGCGACGCCGCCGCCGTTGCCGCTGACACTGACGGTGGCTGCGGCAGGCGCTGCAGGAGGCTCGTCTCCTGCCTGTCGATGGTGGGGGTGGCGGTGGAGCGGGAGACGATGATGTGGAGCGGGTCGCCGGAGTCGGAGTCGGAGTCGTCCTCGTCGCTGGAGTTGATGTCGAAGTTGCCCTCCTCGGCCATGTACTCGAACTTCAGCCCCGACCCGTCCGCCGCGTCGACCGGCAGCGAGGGCGGCTTTGGCGACGTGGCGCTCTTTTCTGCGTTGGGCACGACGTGGGTGTTGCCGTTGGTGCTGCCGCTCGCGCGGTGGAGACTGACTTGCACGGTGGGCGGTGTGGTCTGCTCAGGTGGCGTGGCGGATGTCTGTCTCTTCAGCGAGTTGTACGTCGGGGAGCGACGTGCCGCGTGCTGCTCGTGGCGCGCCATCGCTGGAGACGTGGTGCTGAGCGAGTCGATGAGTTCCAGCAGACTGGTCGACCGCTGCATGCTTTGCTCACTCAGCCGGTACTGCTCCTGAACATCGCGTAGGTGCAGCTGCTGCGGAGGGGTATGCGGCTGCAGCTCGTGCATGGGCGGCGAGGGCGGCGTGCGCGTCTGCGGCTCCGCGGCGTCCTTCTCCTCTGATGCGGTGACGTGGCTGCGCGACTGTGCGCTGCTCGTGGCCTGGACGGAGAGGATGGTGCTATGGCTGATGGTGGCGGGCCGCAGCTGCGTGAGGCTGAGACGCGTGGAGCTGTGCTCGTTGGGCGACGCGCTTGTCGCCGCTGCGGTTTCCTTCACCGGCACGCAAATTTGTCCTAGTGGGTCGGGAAGCGGGTCGGGTGCTGCTGCTGTTGTTGCTGCTGCTGCGGCGGTGGTGGCAGAGTTGCGCATGGATGTGATGTGGGGCTGTGTGGCGGTGCTCGTGCCATGACTGTGCCTCGCAGTGCTCTGGTGTGGCGGCCGCATGCCCAGATCGGTGAGCACGCGTGGGTGACACTCCGGCTTGTGTGCGAGGGATGCCTCGGAAGATAGAGGAGGAAGACCGGGGCTGGCGGTGGAGACGGCGCAGCCCATACGCGTACACGGCTACTACCCCACCAAGCAACACGAGGGGGGCGTGGCGGGTAAAAATGGATCAAAGTACAGAAAAAAAAAATAGAAAGATAATCCTTTTCCTCTCTCGCGTGCGCGTGCTTATGTGCCGAGACAAGGAGCAGAGCAGACGGCGTCGCAAGCCGGCTGTAAGTTTCACCAACAAGCCAACGATGAAGGAAAGACAACAAATAAAAAAACAAAATAAGAAGTGTAAGTGAGGCAAGGCAACAGTGATATGGCAGGAGGTATACGAGTAATATCAACAGAAATACACAAATACGACGAGAAATACCCGCGAAAGCGGCAATGAGGTTCAAGAGAGAGGGAGGGAAAGAGAGAGAGATAAAGGAACAAAGAAGCACAGACAACTTCGACAACAACAGCAACAACGCGGAGAAAAAGAAAAAAAGTTGGAGGAGATCAACTGGGAATATACAGAAGAAAAAAAAAAAACAGGTGTTGAAAGCAGAAAAAGGAACTGCAGCCACAAAACAAGATAAAAAAAAACTAAGCGCCTGAAAAAGACGGAAAGATACAAAAAGTTAACGCAAAAGACAAAAGGGAAATCTTCCGTGTTCTGCACCGTTGCCCAAACAAGGGGGAGAAATAAAGACACTAGGTGACGTCACCGCTCTGCCTGACGCTGCCGGCTGCGGCTGTGAACGCGCGCACCTTGCTCTCCCGCACCACCCTTACCTCCTTCAGTACAGACGCGTAGAAGGAGAAGCGGAAGAAAAATAAAAGAAACACAACCTCACTGTGGTACCCTGTGAAGCTAGAGATAAGCTTTGATTAGGATAAACAGACTGAGGTCGGAGAGAAAAAAAAAAGAGGTAAAGGGTAAGAAACACACACAGACACACCTATGCACATACACATACACAGTGTACAGCTCAGTGGAACGTTGAGGGCAGAGGAGGAGGCAAAGACAGACAAGAGAGAGAGCGTGAGAGAAGCTGAGGAGCGCTTCTTCTCTCCCTCCGCAACTTTTCTTCTTCTTGAATTTACTTGATATAAGAAGGCGTATGCGTGTGTCTGTGCGTAGGCGTGTTGGAGGTGGAAAATGTGGGTCCTCTTAATGAAACAAAGACACACACACATACACACAAACTGCCGACCAATACTCTTGCACTCACAGAGAAGGAGAGAGAGAGAGAGAGAGGGAGAGCGTTTGATAGCAAGAGACACAAATAGGTAAGTTTCTTCTTTTTTTCCTTTGGAAACACTTCCGTGTTGAATTCAACAGGAGAAAAAAAGAAAGAAAGCTGTAAACGTCCGCGAAAAAAGCGGTGAAGGGGTCGGGGGCAGTCCGTTGCCAGTATCGATTTGAGATTAGTGTGAACAGATAAGTGCAACCACAAACAAACAAACAAAAAGGCCAAGAAGGGGAGAGGCAGAAGTGGAGAATTGGGAACGAGAAAGCGCACGCTTCGGTAGGATCACCACCAGAAAAAAAGAAAAACGCACACACACACGCGCAAACGGCGTTATAAAGTTGCGGCCACCACACAGAGTCACACGTAGCAGTTAGAGAAGGAAACAGAGTACAACGTACGCCGCAAAATGTACCAACAAAGGAGTCGCTTACTCTGTGGCAAAAAAAGCATGGACTGAGCGTGGTGAGGAAATGGCGTACAGACATAAAAGAAGAAAGGGCTTTAGCAATATCCCCTTTTTTTAATCTTCGCTGTGTGCTTCATGTATCCTGTACATTAGCGTAATCTTCTTTTGCTTCGCTGCGCTGTCAAAGCTGAATACTGTGAAAAGATAAGAATAATAATAATGGTGAAGGTTGAGCGCAGTGTGTTCTGTCAGTGGAGCAGCACAGGCGAAAAGAAAAAAATCAGTTGTTGTGGTGCCTTTTCCTCCGCCGATGCTTCACTCCCTCTCTCTGTTTGCTCAAGCACACCTTGCCATGTGCAAGGCGTGAGGGGCGAGCGTGCATAGGTGAGGCCTTCCCCGGGCATTGCTCAAGTGGGCTGAAGCAGGCGCTGATAATAAAGAGAAAATGAGAAAAAGAAGCGGCGCGGCACTGCGAGCCTCGAAGGCGCCTCCTCCCTTTTTTTGTGTCTTTACTCCCTCTGGCGCGTTAACTCCCGCTCTCTCAACTGTTGTTCTTCAGCAGCTTCCGCACCTCCTTCCTCGGCCACCAATCGGGCAGCTCCATTTGTACCGGTATCCCGTCCTTCAGCTGCAGGCCCGGCACCGTGCGGCTCTCCTTGCTCACGTACCGCAGGCGCAGCAGCCCAACCCCGACACCACCACACACCGCCGTCACCTCCCCGATCTTCTCCTTCTCAGCTGTGAAGAGGGACTCACCGACGTCGATGAGACGCGGCGGCGGTGCTGCGGCGGTGCCAAAGGACAGGGGAACGGTGCGCTTGCGTGTCACGAGCATCACGTGGGTGCGGTGCGTGAGCTCCTGACCCACGTAGCAGCCCTTGTGGAAGCTGACACCACCCAGGAAATCCAAATTGCCCTCGAAGGGCAGCGTCTTGTTGTGCTTGAAGATGGCGGGGCCTTCGCCAATGCCGCGGCGGTGGAGGAGTTGGAAGTAAGGGTCCATCACACTCAGCGGCGGTGCCCAGGCGAGAGGGACAACGCAGCGCTTCAAAAACCACGGCGGCGGCGCGGATGTGTTAGATGCTACTGCCTCTGCTGGTGCGGCTTCACGTTCGTTCATTGCGTCCAAATCGTCTACGCTCTTCGGTGCCTTTGGCTTTGGTGGTGGGGGAAAGAGAGCGGCGTTGCGGGCATCCGCAAAGCACTCCGTCCGCTGCTCCTGCAACGTCGACGGCGCCACCTCTGCGTTGGAAGACGTACCACATTCACCGTTGCTGCTACTGCTGCTGGAGAATGCCTTCTGCGGTGCATCAGATTGCTCCAGAGACGCCACCACCGCGAGATCCTCCCCCACGTTCTCCACCGTCACCTTCTTGCGCATCTTCATCTCCACTAAGTGATCAAACAGAGTTGACACGCTGTCCGCGTGGACATCGACCAAAATCGAAGCCTGCCCGTCATGCACACGGCGGCACTGAAGGAGATGGGCGTCGCAGAGCACACGACCGGTAAAGTACAGAAAGCAGCCGTACATGCTGCCAGAGGGGTGCAAGTCGCGGAGGTCGTTCGTGAAGATGCCCTGCAGGAATTCGTGGGCGTCGGCGCCGCGGACGCGCAGGATGCGCCGGTTCGTGAGCCGGCAAACAAAGGGAACGAGCGGCTGCGTCATGTTGTATGGGTGTGTCTGCGTGCGTGTGTGTGAGTTTGCTGTTCAGCAGCTGCTGCTTCTTTTCAATAAATCGTCGGGTGTCGATTGGTGGGCGATAGAAAGGCAGAAAATGTACAAAAAAGAAAACGAGCGTTTTGGGAGTTGGTGTGTGGGTGGACTCATGCAGCGAGACAACAGGAGTGACAATTTGGAGTTGAAACACGACACGCCTAGAGTACGGCTGCACCTAATATTTTTTAAAAAAGTATTCTTTTCTTCCTTTTGTTACGCGGTCGAGTAGCAGAGCACGCTTAGTTGGCGCGTGAGACTTGCAGTAGGGGGCAAGAAGAAAGTCAATATGAATTTGTAGGGCTGGCGTGTTGCACGTGGGTGAACGGGAAGTGCATAAGGTGGGCAGAAGGACGCCGCAGCGGAAGACTCTCTTCATTGCAGAGAGGTGCGTCGTGTCACAAAGCTTGCATCTGTGGCTCTTTCCCTTTTTTTTTACTGTCATGAGTTGGGTTGTGAAGGTCTTTGCCTGCCAACTTCGCGTTTACAGGTGTGAAAGAACCGCCGATGACACGTACAACCAGCAGAGGAAAGGAGAAAAAAAAACATTTGAGAAGAAAAGAAGCGGGTAGACATGCAAGCACCATCAGCTTCCGTTGTTTGGCACACAAAAGTCAGCCACAGTCCTCTCAAGACCCGTTCCCAGCCCCCTCCAGCTCTGCACTGCAACGCGGGCAGCAGCAGGTAAAGCCGTAGTGTGCCTCTAAAAAGCGACGCCGGTGCTGCGCCGCCATCTCCTTAATCCCATCTCCCTCCTCAACGTTATCGAGGCGGATGTAGCTCGTCAGCAGCTCCTCCCCTGCAGCTATGGCCCGCAGCGCCACCACTGAAGCTGCGACGGGCCCGGCATTGGGCTGAAAGCACACATTTGGTGCGCAGCTGTGATTCAGCTTCGTGGCCGTGTCGTAGAGCGCGACACCGGTGGCGTGCAGACCGTCCTCTGATGGTGAGCCGCCCTGTGTGAAGCTGCTCGACCACGCATCAGCGCCGTGAAAGAGCGTGAAGAGGCGTTCAAAGAGCGCTGTTTTTGCGTCGCGTGTGTTAGACCCTTCCTCTCTGGTACCGTCGCTGGCAGTCTCCGCAGCGCGCTGTGCATCCTCGGCGAGCCAGCGGCACCACAGCGTGTAGACGGGACTGACAACTACGTACATGTGCACGTTGGCGTTGGTGAGCCAGTACAGCTGCAGGTACAGCTGCACCGGAAAAGCGGCACACTCGGCAACGCGCACGACATCGTTGAGCCACTGCGCCTCACCTGCACAAGCAGCAGATACCATGTCGCTCACGTTTCCCGATGACTCCGTGTCCGCTGGTGCCACGACAGCCTCCATGCAGCACAACACCCACCACCACGTCAGCGACTGCCAACTGAACCGCAGCAACGCCTTCTGCTCTGCTGTCAGCAGCTGCATCGCTCCTTCTGCATACCGCCCGCACAGCTCCTCAAGACGAGCTCGAAAACGATTCGCAACAGTGCCTTCCATCCACGCCGCTACGTCGTTGTGTGACGCCCCACCATCTGAGAAAGTTGGCGGTGGGGTAGAAGAGAGAGCGCTGAGAGTGCAGTGAAGTTCCTTGGCCAGCAGCAGCACCAGCAGCCACACTCGCTCGTTGCAGCGGCGTGCAATGGCGTGGAGGGTGGAGAGAACAGAGAGGCGGGTGGGCCATGCACGAGATCGAATCCGTGCCGAGGCGGGGTGTTGTGCGACGTGCAGGATAGTCTCATAGGTTGGGTAGCGCAGCATTGCCCCTGCCTCATCTTCATCGGTAGTCCGTGATGGTGGCGAAGAATGCGCTGTGGCTGACGCATACTCTTCCAGAGAAGTCAGCACGAAGCGCTTCCCGTCTGTGTGGAGGGCACGGGCTTCACACGCAGCACCGCAGAAGTACACGACGTGCACCACATCTTGCACATCCACCTCCGTCACATACGCCCGAGAGACTGCTGGGCGGTCATCAAGCGAAGAGGTATCGAGCATGGCGCCGCCGGTCGCTTCGCTCTCCTCCTCCTCCTTCGTCAAGTAGTGGGCCGTGCGTGTGGCATCGAGCAAGTCCCACAGCGGCACGTGGCGGCTCTCACCACTCTCGTCCACTGGCCTCTCTCCACAACCCACTTCAGCTGACTGCCGCAGTGCGACGAGCTTGTCCAGTCGACCGCACTCTTCCTTGTAGCACTGCGGCAGCGGTGCCCCGCAACCGAAGCAGCATCGAGCACGTTGCACAGAGTTGAGATGCTCTGCGGAGACACCGGCGATCACACACGAGGACGAAGAAGAAGCCACGGGGACTGCCCGTGTGCTGTCCGCCAAACTCTTACCTAAGGCATTGGCGTGTGTTAGTGGCGTCGTGTTCCAGGTGCGGTAGGACTGCGCAAACACGTAGGGGGCCTCTCGCAGCACGCTGTCACCTGCCTGATACGCCTGTGTAGCGAAGGCACCGACGCCAGTGTCGGCATCAACGTGTGAGACGCGAATCGGCGAGAGCAACGGTGCGGTGCGGTCGCCACAGCGCTTCACTGGTGTTTGCATCCAGACGAGGCGAATAAGAATAATAAAGGTTGCTGAGTTGTCGTAAAGGCTTTTACTTTCTTTTCTGTTTTTTCTTCACCGTGTCTCTCTGTGCGGCTGTGTGCTGTAGCGGAGCACGAGGTGGAAGGACTGCAGGAGGGCCTGAACGCAGGAGAGGCAATAAGCAAGGGAGTCAAGAGGCGAAGGGTGGACGAGGGAGGAGCTGCGAAGTAGGTGACACACAAAACACGCTCTTCGCTGCGGTTAATGGATCATGCACGCTAACTTGCCTACGGGATTGTCTTGCTTCCATAATTCAGCCGACCACATCTCCCACGCCGCCTCTACTCCGTGCTGCGGCAGTGCACTGCGTCTGTGCGGCCTCGAAGCTACGCAGGCAGAGAACGTCCCACACGTGCGGCTCCTTCCAGCGTTGTACCTCTGTGTGCTACAAGCGAAATCGACGGTACGTGATGCAACAATCAACGGCAGAAAAAAGAAAGTAAGAAAGAGAGAGAGAGAAAAAGCTTCCTAACGAAAGCGCTCAGACCAATTCAGTCCTTAATCTATGTCTGAAAAGTAGAAGGTGGAGAGACTTGTCGGACATTTCTTCTCTCTCTCTCTCTTTCGTTGCCAGCGTGCTCCCCCCAATACAAGTAGGAAGCATCATGGACATTAGAAACACCCTTCACGCCCTCTATGCGGTGCAGGCTGCCAGCTGGGTCGTGACGCACATTTCCAACGCGTACCACCGCAGCGCCGCCCACCGCGACGATTCTGTGTCTTCCGCGGCAGCCGCACACACCCGGAGCACATCACTGCGTGTCATGCTTTGCCGCGCCGCCTGCAGTGTTGCATCCGGCACGTCGTAGAACTCCACAACTCTCCCCATGTCAGCGTACTGCACCGCCGTGCTCCACCAGAAGGGCTCTGATATGGCGCAAAAGCGATGCGCCGCGGCTGCTGGGTTTGTGGTGGAGACGACGCGCTGAATCGCAGCTTCAATCGTTGCTTCTTGAGCAGCCGGTGCATCACTGTTGACAACGCTGCTACTGCTGCTGCTGCTGCTGCTGTTGGTGGCCTTTGTGATGTGCTTCGCCTCCGCTGCTGCAGGCGCCGGCGACGATACAAGTGTCTGTGCAGTTGACAGCGGGGAGCGGTACAGAATCACCACGCTGCTCGTCTGCGGACCCGGCGGCAGAATTTGGAGAATGCGGTCGAGGTTGTGGGTGATGGAGAGCGCGGCAAAAATACGTCGGCTGAAGGAGGTGCGGCGCGGTGGTACACCAGCAGACGTGGCGGCTGCGTGTGGTGATGGTGGCGCAGCTGTGCCGTCTGCGTTCGCCTCTACACGGAAGAAGGCGACGGCGAGCTGCAGCGGAGAGATGATGAAGGCGTGATCGACGACGGCGGCATCGATGTGCAGCTTTTTGAGTTCGGCATGGATGGCGGCGGCCTGCGTGCAGTTGTGAAAGCAGTGCACGTTGAGGCCACCGATGCGGTACGGTGGCGGCGGCGGTGTTGACATTTTTATTTTTCGTTTGCTGGGCTTCGCGACTCGTGTGCGTTGCGCCTTTTCTTTGCCTATTAAAGAGGTTTCGACACCCTTTCTTGTGTGACTGTGTGTGTCTGTGAGCCGAATGATAGGAATGGAGGTGCTGAGAGGTGGGGAGAAGGCCGAAGTGAGAGAACACTAGAAAAGAAAAATTTACAGCGGCAAGTAAACAGTAAGCAGGAGGGAAAGAAAGAGGGAAAAAAGGATTGGCTCGTTTTACCACGCTATAGCGGTTTCCCTGCTGTCATGCAAATCGGAGCAGGTATACGCACCGCTGTGAAGTCAGCAGAGAGGAGAAAGCGGTTGTGTCCTCGTATTACAACGCACACACGTCATAAGTGTTTGACCGTCTCTCTCCTTTCTCCTTCATCTCCCACTGCCATTCTTCCTCTCTCTCCCCCTCTCTCAATACACAAAGGTAGCAGGTACACCCACTCTGAACAGACGCAAAGCGTAACGCGCTTGTGTCACACTTAGGTCCCGTTCACTTAGATTAGTTTTTCTCCGTTACGGATACTTGTGTGTTCCTGTGTGCAGCTTCGCACATCTTCATACGTTTTTTTTTTTTTGACGAGCGACAAGAAAAGGGTAACGCCAGACTTCAGCTCAACGCACCACAATAAAACATGAAAAGAATGAGAAACGAAGAAGAAAAAAAGTAGCAATGACAAGAGAGGCGTGCGGTGAAGCGAGCTGGGATATAAAAACGGAAGCTTCAAGAAATACGCGAAAATGCAACGCAACGCCACATTCTTTTTTTTCAAACGGTAGAGATAAAGAGAATACAGGAAGAGAGTGACAAAGAAACGTAATAGAAAGAAAAAACTAGAGAAGAAGTGCGCAAGTAAACTACAGTAAAAGACACACGCTGCGAATCCTCGATGCACACACACCCACACACACGTATTCACAAACACACATACAGAGTTAGTAAACGCAGTCTATACGCCTCTACACACTGCTGGTAAACGAAAGAGGGAGACGGAGCTACGCGCTGCTGTCGTTTGCGGAGGCATAAAGATGCTTGTAGTTTCTGCTGAGTTTAATAACAAGAAGGCGTTTGCGTGGGGCTGCATCGTGTGTGTGTCTGTGATGCATGTGCGTGTGCGTGTGTGCGAAGAAGAGGATATTGCACCAAAATAAAAAAGCAAGAAAAGAAGTACGTACAACGCCTTACTGCGTGTCGAGGTGCAGCGTGTACTGCTGGTTGTCCGGCTTGGCCCCCTCGAAAGAGCGCGCGTACACCAGCTGCACCGTGTGCTTGCCCGGCCGCTTCGGCGTCACCGTCACGTGGTAGTCGCCACCCGCGCCGATCATGCCCGCACTGCCGGCCGACTGCTTGTACTCGGCAACCACCTCCATGTCATCGTCGCTGAGGACGTCCTTCTCCTCGTAGTTCAGCCGTGTCCACTTGTAGCCGGTGGTGGGGTTGCCCTGCAGGGTGATGTGGACCGGCTCGCCAACCTTGGCCGACACCGTCTTGTTGTTGTCGTGGATCGTGAGGGCGCCGCTCATTGCGAATGCGTTGTCGAAGAGAGAGAGGGAAAGGGGGAAAAAAGGTCAGAAAAGCACAGCTTTGTGTGTGAGTGTTAGCGTAACGAGGTGCGCGAAAGATAGCAAGAGGAAGAGAGAGCAAATGAAATTCTGCGCGGAGAAGCAGAGTAGCAGCAAGACGTTCCATAAAGTAGGTAAAAAGAGGTAGGGAAAGAGATAGAGGAGGGAGGAGAGAGAGAGGAGATAAGAGGGGTTTGGGAAAGTCATTCTGAACATGCGGTAGCACAGCCGTGGCGTCACTAACGAAGTACGAAGGGGACGACTCAGACCGTCCACTGCTAGATCAGCCTTTTTAAAATTCGCCGTCGTCTCCTCTTTTATCGTCACTTGACTGAGAGCAGCAGAGGAAAAAGCGTGTTGATTCGCTGTCGTGCTTACTGCACCCTCTGAGCCTTTGTTAACGGTTGACGATGATGTTGGGCGGCGGCCGCGTCGCGAGCATCGCAAACATAAAAGCAAAAAGCTTTTTCTTTTTGAGAAAGCGGCAAGGAAGAATGAAGGTTGTGCGAGTAAAAAAAAAAAAAACCAATGAAACATCGCTGCGCAAAAGAAGAGGAGAAGGTATAAAGATGACAGCTGCTAAAGACACGCCAACGCATCGCGAGTGGCACGAGGAGCAGGAGAAAACAGAAAAAGAATACTTATGAATCAGATGTCCGAGCTTGCGGGCAAAGAAAAAGTAAATAAATGCATTTGCAGGAGAAACATGTTTTTTCCCGAAAAGGCAAAATTGGGGGAACTGTTGTTCAAAACAAACTAAAAAAGGGAAATGGATGAGGAGATAATAACCAAAAAGATAAGAAGGAGGCATGCACATAAGCAGGAAAAAATAAAGAAGGAGATGATGAGAGGAGTTTGAGGCTATCGACGCTACACACCCTACACGCCCCTACTATACATTTTAAAGAGGCTTATGAGATGCTGCTGCCTCGCTAGCCGACACCCGCTCTCAGTTCTTTCTGTGCACATTGGAGAATGGCGAGCGGAGAACAAACAAACAAACAAAATAAGTCACGAGCAATTGCGAAAGAGATGGATGTCTCTCTACCAGCCGCACTTCTCCAGATTCGTGCCGAGCAGCTTCCTCGAGGCCGCCGTGAGCGGCACATAACCCGGCGACACCGCGCTGCCCTCCGCCCCGTCCTCGGGATGCACAACAGCCAGCTTCTGAAAGAGGGCCGGGTTGGTCACCAGCACGTAGACTCGGGTGTAGGGCGTGGTGGTAGACGCGGCATCCCTTCCACCATCGGCCCCCCACGCCTCGGCGGGGATGCCGGCATCCAGAGCAGAGCTGCCCGCAAAGTCGTAGCCCTGCTTCATCAGCACGCCACGCTTGTACTTGAAGGTGGTCGTCTGCGTTGCCTCGTCCACCACTGCCGTCGGTGCAGCAGGAGCAGCGCTTCCCTTCACAGACGACGTGGGAGTGGGGGTGAGCGCTGCGGTGGACTCGCTCGGGCTGTTGCTGTCACTGTCCTGCTCTCTTGCTTCGCCCTCGCCCTCGTCGTCTGGTTGTGGGTCCTGCATGCGTACCAGCAGCGGGATCGCGTAGGCGGGCAGGATGGCCTGCGTCGCTGCGCCGTCCCTCTTACGGCCTCCGTGACCGGCGAGGAAGGCGTACAGGCTCTCCTGCAGGAACCTCCGCTCCTCAGCGAGAGTGACACCACCACCAGGCGTGACCGACTCATACCCTTGAAGGCGCAGCATCGCCATACCGGCCCGTCCTTCCCGCCCATGCAGCTGCACGCCGTACACCACAGCCTCCTGCACGCCGACTCGCGTCGTGCGGAGGGCGTTGAACGCGTTGGACACCTCCAGCGTGCTGACGTTCTCGCCCTTCCAGCGAAACGTGTCGCCGATGCGATCAACAAAGCGGCAGAAGCCGTAGCGGTCCATGCGGACGAGATCGCCAGAGAGAAAATAGCAGTCGTTTGCGTAGGGCCACAGCACGTGTCGCAGCACCTTGCTCTGCCGTCCCGCCATGTCCTCCTCTCCCCCGGCTGCTGCGGCGGCGGCACCGCTGCTGCCAGCGGTGGACTTGTGGTAGCCGTCGAAGCGGCGCAGCGCGAAGAGGTCGAAGCCTTCGATGACCTCCCCGACCACCTCGCCCACCTCTCCCACCGGGCAGTGAGCGCAGTAGCCACTCGCCGGGTCGCGGTACACCTGCTGTGCCGCCTCATCGAAGCGCAGGACACGAAACGGGAAGAGGGGGAAGTACTGCATCGAGATCCACGCAATGGGCCACGGGAAGCGCGGGATGTGGCCCACCACACCGGCCATTCCAAACAGGTTCAGCAAGAAAATGTTGCCCTCGGTAGAGCTGTAGAATTCGATGGGGTGGGCAAGGTTCAGGCGCTGCATGCACTCGAGCCAGATGTCCTCGCGGAGACCGTTGCCAAAGGCGTAGGGCACCCGCCACGTCGAGCGGTTCACCGCTGCCAGCACCACCGCCTCTGCTGCCACCGGCGCTAGCGCAGACACACCTCCTTCTCCTTCCGCAACAGCCGAGTCGCTGACTGCCGGTGCGTGGCTGCGCTCGTAGAGGACGGCGTAGCGCAGCACCTCGCCGATGTACTGTACGACCGTCACGTGGTAGCGCTGGAGGTCTTTGCGGAACTGCGAGGCGCTGAACTTGGACCGCAGAACCATACGCACCGTGGGGACGGCGGCCGACTGCAGCGTGGACGCTGTCGCACACCGCCTCTGCTGCGCCCACGCGTACTGCTGCTCCTCCAGCGCGTGGAGGAGGTGGCCGAGACAGAATACGCTGCCCACTGTGTGGTACATCGGGAGGCAGTTGTATATCGTGATGGTGCACCGCTCTGCCTCGACGGCAGCGCGCTGTTCCGCCGTGTACGCGCACCGCTCCGCTGCCGTGCTGATGAAGTAGTCGAGCCCGCACAACGCGGCAAAGTAGCGCACCCACCACAGCACCACGTTGCAGACAATCACGACGGTGGCTTCGATGGTGGTGCGCTTGCGGCGGTCCGTGTCGAGCACCTTGGCGCCAAATATCTGCGGTATTTGGGGGCAGTAGTCGCCCTCTTTTTTGGTCGGTGTTGCATCCTTCCCATCCTCTGCATCAGCGCCAGCCGCAGCGCTCATACTGCTGCGTACGTGGCGCTCCACCGCGTCAGGGTGTTCCGCGACGTACGCCACCTCCTCCATCTGCTCCACCACCGTCTCTGCGATTCGCTCTCGGTAGTACAGCACGCGAGACAGGAAGCCTGTCGCGAAGAAGCGCAGATGACTGAAGCGCGCCGCCTTGGGCAGGCCCGTCGTGCCGGAGGTGTAGATGAAGAGAACGGGTTGGGTGTGGTGGAAGCGGCGGAGCAGCACGCAGAGAATCGCCATCATCTTCACCTTGTAGTGCTCCAGCTGCGCGCGGCCACGCGATGAGTCGGCGACGGTGGCCGTTGGTACGGCGAGCGGCTTCTTGCGCTGCGCGGCTGCCCGCAGTCGCAGTGTCAGCGCTTGCCTTTGTTGGCTGCTGCTGCTGCTGTCGCAAGGCAAGCAGTGATGTCCACCCGGGTGGTGGTCGCGCCAGGATGCGCTGCACGAGGAGCCGCGCGGATGGGCTGCTCACGAGACAGGTGTGGCGCACCTCGTTGAGCGTGCAAGACGGCGACGCCTGCGCACGCGTGTAGAAGACCTTCACGCTGTCAAAGAGATCGAGTGGTGGCGGTGGTGGTGGTGGCGGCGTAGAGGGTGCGGAGTCGCCGTAGGCAGCGGCGTTGAAGGCAGTGAGCTGGTCGATCATTTCCTGGGTCATGCCGCGGTGGAGCGGCTCCCCGCGGCTTGTGGTGCAGCGCCACAGGTAGATGCGCTTTACGTGCGGCGGGACGTGCAGCTTCAGCGACGCAGGCTGCTCCTTTCCCGTGGTGTTGCCCTCTCCCTCCTGCCCACCTGTCTTTCTTTCTGCCGCAGCAGCGCAGAACAGCAGTGGTACATAAGCGGCATCGAGCAACAGCGCAATACTGCCTGCGCACTCGATCGCGTGGTACAGCATGGCATTGCTCGTCAGGTTGGTGTTCAGCAAAGCGGTGCGGCAGGGCCGGTAGGTGCCTCCGCGGTCTCCGCTCCCCGTGATGTGGTTGCTGTTGCGGTAGAGGACATCGAGGAAGGTGTGCAGCGGGCCGCTGCGTGCCGCCGCCATCCAAATCGCGTTGTACTCCACCGAGTTGGGCAGCATCACAGCGACGCAATCCGCCTCGATGCGGTGGGACGGCGAAGGAGAAGGGGCGACGGGTTGCGCCGGTGCTGCTCTGTCCAGCGCCTCGTGCATCCACAACAGGTCCCAAGCGAGGGCTTCACTCAGCAGAGTCGTGAGCAGCACGCAGGCGCGATACGTGATCGCCGTGGGGTGCCCCGCGTTGCGCAGCGCGGCGTACGTCGTGTCCGACTCGGAGAGACGGAACACCGCGTCGTCCACCTCGTTGAGCCCCCCCTTTGTTCCTGTTGCTGCTGACTGACGTGCCCTGTGCTCCTGCACCAGTAGGTGCTGCTGCAGCATCCGTGAGAGCAGCTTCACATCCGCTGCCTCTCCGTGCGTGATGGCGGCCAACGCGTCAAACTTCGCGAGCAGCTCGGCAAGAAACGCCTGCGGGTCTACCAAGCCGGTGGCCTGCGAGCTGACCGGCCGCGTCAGCGCCGTTACTGCGCCGTCGCTCGCATCGAGGTAAAGGACGCCGTCTTCTGGTTCGTGTGTGATGGAGCGGCGCCAGAGGCAGGCGGCCTTGTAGGCTGCGAGACGGCAGGGCACGCACGCGTGCCGCAGCTGGACGGCGCCGAGCGAGAGGCCGAGCTGGAGGTAGGCGCCGAGGCTCCGTAGGGAGAGCTCGATGCCGAGGTACCAGTCCAGCTTGCCCTCCGTGTTGACGGTGGACATGATGAGGGCTGAAGCAAAGGAGAGGAGTACTGGACAGAGTTTTGCAGGACGAGAAGAAAGAAAAAAAAAGAGCAGCTGAGAAAAAAAGGAGAACTTGAGAAAAAAGAAAAAAAAACGCAAAGGTACTGTGGACTGAGAGAGCAAAAGCAGAAGGGAGAAAGAGGGAGAGAAAGCAAGGTCGAAAGACGAGTATCGACACGCGAGGAGACATAAATACACGGGCTGTGAGAAAAACGCTGCAGAGCGCTGAAATAAACGCTGCACCTCGCCCGAGCTGGACTGTCAGATAGAAGGAAAACAAGAACAACAACAACAACATAGTCTCTGCCTGCGTGGAGGCGGCAAACTTCGGACAAACGTAGACTGTCGTCCGCTTCTGTAAAAAGTCCATACAAGTGAATTAGATTGTTCCCCCTTCCGTTTAAACCTTGCGCCAGGCTGGCCGCCACCATCGGTGCGTGGTGTCTTGGCTTTTTACAGCGGCCCATCTCACTTGCTTGTTTTCAACCTAATTCGTTTTTTCTTTTAACAAAAAACCACCATCTCAACAAACAGGTTCACTTGGCAGAATAGAAGTCGAGAAAATATATATGAAAAAGAGAAGTTCAGACGGCACCACAGACGCAGTTGTGGCTCACAGCAAGGTTTTTTTTTTCTCATCACTCCCCGTATTTTCAGAGCGCTTTTGTTTTTTCTTTATTTCTGGTTGAGGAAAGCACGAAAACTCACTCCTACACGATCACTCCTACCCTCCCACCCACACACACAGACTTACGCACATGCCCACTCTGCGCGTGCACAATCATAAGTATGAGCGGTGAAGCAGGAGAACAAGTCGACAAGCTTTTCGCCGCACGATCGAGAGAAGAGAGAGAGCGCCGATGCTTCTCGTACACAGCATTCACCGGCGCTTCAAAACAGAAACAGACAGTAGGAGAAACCGGAACAAAACAAAGTTGATCTCAGAAATAAGGAGAGAGAGAGAAATAGAGAGGAAAAGAGAGAAGCAAAGGGGACAAGAGGGATTAGTTAACCGCTTTCCCTCGCTTACTTGCATGTTTTTCATTTTCTTTTGGCACCTCGATAACATCTTTACAGGTGCGTAAGAGAGCACACAACTGCGGCATGGATGCTGTGGGCGGTCGTGCGCCATTTTTCTCCTCTCTTATCTATTGGTAAGGCTGGAAACCACCCGGCGGCATCGCACCTGGCGGCATGGTCGGGCCTCCAGCACCACCCGGTGCCCCGCCGCGACCACCGCCACGTCCGCCTCTGCCCGCGCCGCCACCACCACCGCCACGCCCTCCGCGGCCGCGGTAGCCGCCCACCGCACCGAGCATACCCATGAGGGCTGCGATGGCTTGGAGAGAGTCGGCACCGCCACGTCCGCGGCCACGCACGCCACCGCGGCCACCCCGGCCGGGCTTGAAGTTGGAGCGCTTGTGTGTCACCTGCAAGAGAAAGGAAATGATTAGATGACATAGAAATACAGTGAGTGAGAAAAAGAGATGGAGGGTGAAGAAGGGGGCGAGAGAAAGAGTTGAAGGCGGGCATCGAGAGCCAATAGAGAGAGAGAGAAAAGAGAGGGAGCCTCCCGTTCTTACCCATCACCCCCGCGCAGCCAACCGCTCAACCAACAACAACGCAGCATGAAAAGGAAAAAAGGAGAAATAAAGTTGACTGCAGCGCAGCAGCAAAACAACAGGAAGGGAATGAAAGAATAATGTGAAGAGGTGAAGAGGGATGGAGAAGCGGAGGTCAGACGTGCATTAATACCGACCATCAAAGAGAGAGAGAGAGAGAGAGCAAGAACCCATAGAAAGCTTAAGTTCACACTGTACCATTAGCATCACGAGCGCTTGGCACATCCTCCGCCGTGTCATAGACTGATCATTGCGAAGGACCACAGCCCAAAAATTTCTACTACGTAATTCCAAGACTGAAAAAAAAGAGAAAGTAAAGATGTCACAGGAGGGGAAGGAAAATGATAATTTCTTCTTGCCTAACGCAACGCGACGCAACACAGGTCTTTGTGGCCACTGCGCCTCATCGTGATTGAGAACGAAAATGATAAATTGAATAAAAAAAAAGCTAATTACGTATGTGTTCTTTATTGTTAGCGGTCGATGTATTTCGCAGCTGTGCGCAGTGACGAGTGTATATGTTTTTCTTTTTCTTTGCTTTGGTAATGTATTTCTGCGTCCTTTTTTTTGTATATGTCTCTTTGTGTGTGTCCACGCTACACACGTGTATTTTTTTTTTGTTGTTGTTGGTTGCTGTTGCGGCTGCTGTTGTTTTTTTTTTCTCTTTCTTTTTTTTCTTTCATTGTTGCTGGCGGTGTTGTTTTGTTGATGGCGTGGCTGACCGAGGGTGACAAGGTAAAAAAAGGGATGCTTTAAGGGAAAAGAAGAGAGAAGAAAGGCACACACACACACTCGCACCGACACACTCAGGCCTTCATGTCTCCACCCTCACGTCTTTCTTCGTTGCGTCTCCGCGTGCATGTGCTGTTTCCTTACTGCTCTCTCTCTCGCAGCAAACACTGCAGCCGATGAGGCAAAGGACACAACCACAAATTCACACGAAGACGACGCAGAAAGAAGACGAGAGGAGAAAGAGAGAGAGAGAGAGAGGTGGGGATGAGGGAAGAACGTTGCGGCACTCTCTCGCACTCTTCCTCTCAATTAAGGGGGGAGGGGAGTGTTAAGATTAGGGGGAGGGGGGTTTAGTGAAATAAAAAGCATGCAAAAAAAAAGAAAACAATGGGAAATGCTCACTATACGATTATGGTGCTACCCTTGAAGTTGGCGTTGTTCTTCGTATCGATGGCCTTGCCCATCGCGGTGTAGTCGGCAAACTCGATGTAGGCCGTGCCCTTCAACTCACCAGTCGCGCGGTCCTTCAGCACCGTGCAGTTCAGAATCGAGCCGCAGTCAGCAAAGAACTGGACGAGCTCCTCCGGCGTCGTCGTCGCGCCGCTATCGCCGCCTTTGGGCAAATTGCCAACAAAGATGGAGCGGCTGTCTGTGTCCTTGGAAAAAGTGTGCTGACTGGCGGCTGCGGCTGCGGCGGCGCCGTTCGGTCCCATCGATGCCCCGCCGCTCATGTAGGCTTGCTGCTGCTGCTGAGAGTAGTCGACCTGCTGCATCGGCTGCTGCTGTGGTGAAAAGGGGGTGGCGTCAATGTTGAAGGGGTTCATCGACATCTGCGGCTGCTGCTGCGGCTGTTGCGGCTGCTGTGCCGGTTGCTGCGGTTGCTGCGGAGGCTTCGGTGCGAAGGGGTTCTCACCACCGAACTGGAACGGCTGCGCCTGTGGCTGCTGCGGCGGAGACGCGTGCTGCTGCTGCTGCTGCTGGGAGAATTGTTGTTGTTGCTGCTGCTGCCGCATCTCCGCGTCCTGAGCGAGCTCTGCCTCGATGCGGGCAATCTCGGCGGAGAGGTCGCTGTCCATTGCTGCGATGTATTGGATCTTTACCGCTTGAGTTGTAGTAGACGGAGTAGGTGGTTCACGTGGAGCGGGAGACGTGACGAGGGGGAGAGAGCAGAAAGATCCAAAGAAATAAAGTAAAAGAGGTTCTTTTTTAAGTGCATGCAGCAAGGTGTAAGTGTGAGATGACAAGGAGAAAAAACAAAAAAGGAGGAGAGAGAGAAGAGTAGTCGAAAAAAAAAAGGAAGAGAGCGTCGTGGAAGAATGCACAAAGGTGCGCGGAGAGCGGAGCAACAACGACGCTCGCAAGCTTCAGAAGAAACTACTTCAGTAGCTTGGAAGCAACACGTGGCGCAGCAGGACAACGGTGCCGTCTTCACAGTAAGCCTTCCTCCTCGCATTTCAACTCAAGACGCTGAGCTGCTTTATCATGAACGGGGCCACTTTTCGATCTTTTCTCAGAGTCATTCTTATTCTCAATCTACGTGCAATCACTGCGATGCAGCGTCAACGCCGACAGCAGCGTGCGAGTGGGGGTGGAGTGCGATGCAGATGTACGGAGGAGGGCGTCCCCTGCTTTTGTAGAGGGCAAACACGTGTCCACCTGTCATGCTTCACTCCCTTCCTCGTACCACTACCACGATCAAAAAAACAACAACAAAGAAAAGAGAAGGAGAACCACAAGACGAGAAATTTGGGTCAACGCACACAAAGCAGGAAAGCAGGCAACGACACGAGATGCCATTTTTCTTTGTGCTTCGTCCCAAACTCCCCATGTGCGCGTGTGGCATCTCTTTTTCTCGTGCGGGTGTCTGGGAACCCTTTGTTATCTACATGACACGACTAATAAAAAAAAAAACCGCGCGAGAAAAAAAAATTATAGAGTGAGGGCTGCATCTGCAGTGCATAACAGCAGCTCTGCGCACCGCAGCTGAAGGCAAAGAGAGAAAGAGGAAGTATGCGCGCTCATCAGAGCATGAGCGCCTCCACCGACACAAACCAACTCACTGCACTTAAAAGCCCTTCGCCGTCTTCAGCGCGAGTGCGTCCACCTCTGGTGCCTTCTCCGCGATCGGCGCAGGCGGAAAGTACTGCTGAATGAAGGCGATGTACGCAGGGTCTGAGTTCACAATGGCAAAGAAGGCACCCATGTCGTACCCGTCAGCACCCACCTTTCGGACGGCCTTCTTCGCCTGCAGCTGCTCCCACGTGAGACCCGGGATGGCACCACAGATGAGTTGATCGATCATCGCCTCGCTGACTTTCGGCTGGCCCTGCGCGTAGCTGAGGAAGGCCGTCTTGACGCGCTGCGTCTGATCCTGAGTGAGGCCCATCGTGGTCTGCTGGAATACTCGGCGAACCTAAAGGGCGTGAATAGTTGACGTAGAGTTTAAGAGAAAAGAGAAAGCTATTCGATGCGATGCAGCTTTTTTTTCTTTTGTAATTGAATTCTAAAAGAATAGATGTTGAGGAGAAGGAGAGTAGGTGCGAGAGTTGAAGAAAACGGCGTTGCTTTTGACCTGCTTCTCTCAGCAGTCAATCAATTAACATATTGCAAACAACAACACAGAAATTGAGTCTCACGCACGCAACGCAGACGCGATAAAGTGGTGGTCGCCGCACAAACCTTTGTTATATCGGCGCTCTTTGATACATCTGCTCCTGTCTTGAATCACGGTGCCTCCTGATACCGTTTTTTTTGTTATTGTTGCTGCTTTCTCTGTGAACCTATGAGAACAACCTCGATGACACAACGCGCACAACTAGAAAAGACAACGAGCAACAACAACAAAAAAAGCCCTGAAAACCGCTTGCGTCGGGTGCAAGCCCTGCGTAGCTGCACAGCCAGTTCCCTCAGTCCCACTTCATGTACGCCTTCATCTTGTTCGCCGTCCACGCCATCACCTGCTCCCTCTCCGTCACACTGCAGGCCGCCTTCGACAGCCCGGCGGGCTGATACCGCGTGTTCATGTAGTAGCCGCCATTCTTGAAGTCATCCCGCACACAGCAGTCCACCACCGTCTGGCTGCCCTCCCACGCCGTGCGCATCACGAGGACATACACGTAGTAGAGGTAGTGGAAGGTGCTGGCGAGGGCGATGTCGCGGTACAGGTTCGTGATGACACCGCCAGGCGAGCACGCGCAGGCGGTGAAGCCTGGCTCAATGCGGACAGCCGCAGTCGCGCTCTCCTCTCTTGCTTTACTATTACTTGTCGTGCTCGTTGCTGCCGCTGCTGCAGCGGCGGTAGCATCTGCATAACCCGATCGCCGTCCTGCCGTGGACGACTTCCGCGTTCCCGCCGCATTCATGGGCTGCTGCCGTGTGAGCCGCGATGCCACCGTACCCTTTTGGAACTCCGGGTACGAGCGCAGTGCCAGCTGCTGGGCATGAAAAATGTTCCCGAGCTTCGTGAAGCCGTACTGCTCAAGCGCGTCGAACTTGTCCGCCACGCGCGGTGACCAGACGCCACGACCGCTGAGGTAGGTCGAGGCTGCGTTGCCCTTCACGCCGACGTGAGCCGAGCAGGAGACGTAGACGATGCGACCGTGCGCCGCTTCTACCAGCGGCAAGAGACCCTCCGTTAGCAGGTAAGGACCGAGGAAGTTGACGGCCAACTGCACGTCGTCGCCGAAGCGCGTCACCATCTTCTGCTGCCGCACGCAGCCTGCCGCGTTGACGAGGATGTCGATCGGTGCGTGCGTGTGTCGGGCACGCTTGCAGAAGTCGCGCACCGCGATGAAGTCTTCGAGATCCAAGGCCTGGAAGCGAATCGTCTGTGTCTCCGCATCTTTCGCGTATCCACGCACGTAGTCGGTGGCCGGCTTCGCGTGTGGCGAGTCGCGTGCCACCAGTGTGATGTCTGCACCCATCTTTGCGAGCTGGGCAGCCGTGGCGCGGCCAATGCCACTCGTACCTCCGGTCACCACAACATGACGCCCAGTGAGGTCTTTCGAGCGACGCGTGCGTCTCCCGGCAGCCACGAAGCGAGCCAATACCATTACACCAAGTAAGTAGAGGCACTGATACTCGAAGGGGATTACCGGACAGTTGGGTGCGTGCGTCGCAATGAAGCCGAGCAGGCAGCCGCCAGGAATAAGACCCATCGCGAGGCTCTCTTTGAAAATAGTGAAGGTGTGCGTGCCGTAGTGGTAGACGTGCTCGCCTTCGAACATCGAGACGTGGCGGAACATGCCGGGGAAGAGCGGCTTCTGCTTTACTTGCGAGAGGGCACGGGGAGAGGGACGCGCGGTGCGCAGCTTGACGGGTGTGTGTAAATCTGAGTTGCTGCCGCTGCTACTACTGGCGCTCTTCTCGCTGCGCACATCGCGCACTGCGTGGGACGCTTCGTGAACGGTGGCGACGTCAGTGGTTTTGGCTAGCGTGCGCGACCACCACGCGAGCAGACGCGGTGTCGCGCTGCTGTGGTGGCGATACGCAGTCGACACAGTGAAAGGAGCGGCGCGGCGTCCACGCAGGAGAAGAGGAAGACTGCGTTGGGCCGGAGCGGAGGTGACTGCATACCACCGCAGTGAGCCGCAGCCGATCATTGTGGGTCGCAGCGAATTGTTCTTTTGTATTTGTCCAGGTAAAAGATGTATGCGTCAGCGCACACTCTTCCCTTCAGCTAATCCACACTTGTGCGCGTGCTGAAGAGTGCCATTCAGGGGAGAGAATGAGAGAGAAGAGAGAGAGAGGGAAGTGGAGGGCTACATAAGATGGCTGCACTCCGGTGCGCAGCAATGAACCCCAATCCATCGCAGACTGATTACTTTGTTAATTTGCTTCACTGCATGCATTCTCTCCCTCTCTAAGAGCGGGGAAAATGTGAAGGAGAAGCAGGCGACGGCAATATTTGCTTCTCTGATGCTGTGAGCTCGTCTTTCTTCCTACTAATAGCTCTCTCTCTCTCTTTCTCTCTCTCTCTCAGGACCCTTCGGCTGTCTTAATCACACTAGATTTACAATGCTGTTCATGTAAACTTCTTCTTAACGCATACGTTCGAGTCCTCCCGCTGGAAATGCCATCGCGAAGCGTCGTCAATCTCCTCAAGCACGAGTGAGACACCACCAGTGCTTTTTAGTGGCTCGATGGTACGAAAAGCCAACGGTAACACGAAAGAAAACCTGTAAAGAAAAAGAAAAAAAGATAATTAGAATTTCGTGCAATCGGGAGACGCCACTTCGGATGACGCTCCCAAGGCAGACACACATACACACAAGTACACATAAAAACACAACTTCTCTTTCCAAATCACTTTGATTTTTTTTTTTGATAGGCGACGTCGATACGTCCACCACCGTCCACACATTCAAACGTTAACAACTCCGCTTGTGTGCGTCAGTGCTTTACTCCGGCTTCACCGAGTAGTACTTCGCGATCGTCTTCACCATGGCCCAGTGCACCACCTCCTCCCTGCTCTTTGGGTCCTGCGCACGCCTGCTCAGCCCGCTCGGCATCAACGCACACTCCGCGTAGTAGCCACCGTTCTCGATGTCATCCCGCACGCAGCAGTTCACAACGGTCTGACTGCCCTCGTAGGCGTCCTTGATCCACAGCGAGCGCAGCGTACGCGCGACGATGTTGTTGCCCAGGAACGGATCGTTGTTCTCCTGCTGCAGCGCCGTGAAGCAGAAGCCCGGATCAGCGCAGCAGACATCGACCGGGTGCAGGTCACTCTGCCGGTTCAGTGGAATGCCCTCGTAGCGACGATTGGCGATGGACTGTGCGTGGTAAATGTTCCCCAGCTTGGAGGCGCTGTAGCAGCGTGCAGTGACTTGAGACTCGTTCGGCCCCGGCAGCAGCATCATACGCTCTCGCACCACGTTTGCCTTGGCCACTCCGTTGTGCGAGGCACAGGTCACGTAGACGACGCGACCGCTCTTGTGCGCCGCCCTGCGCAGCGAGGGCAAGAGCGCCTCCGTGAAGTGGAAAGGCCCGAGAAAGTTGACACCGATGTGCTCCTCGAACTTCTGCTTCGTCACCGTGGGCTCCTCCTTCCAAACACCCGCGCAGTTCACGAGGAGGTCGACGCGGTCGTGCACGAGGGCCTTGATGCGAGCTGCGGCGGCCATGACATCGAGCTGATCCATATAATCCATCGCAATAAACGTCACCCGTCCTTCCAGCGGCGCTGCAACGCCCGCGTCACCGGTAGCCGCGGGTGCCGCTGAGGATGGCGGCGCACGGCAGTTCTGCTGAAAGAACTCCATCGTCTCCTTCTCCCGCCCTGCCGGCGCAGCGATGATCACACTCGCACCCATGTCGAGCAACTGCATCGCCGTGTAAAGCCCAATCCCACTCGTGCCACCGGTCACAACACAGGTGTGGCCTGTCAGGTCCTTGGTGACGCGGTTGCTGCGTCCATGCACGCTCATCCGCTGAGCCACCACACTCGCCGTCGCGTACAGCCCGACCTGCAGGGGCGTCAAGAACGCGGAGAGCGCGTAGTAGCCGGCGTACAACACAAGCGGCAGCCACATGCGGCGGCTGTGCAGCATCAAGTACCCCATGTGCGCACTTGCAGAGTAGGAGGGCACGTCGTCAGCGCCGCCCACATACGCAGAAGCCTCGGCCTTGTCCTCGCTCAGCTTGTGGATGCTGGCGTTTTTCGCGGCGGCCGTCCACGTTGACTTATGCCCTTTCGCCTTTGGCGCAGCGTTGGAGGGAGACGCCGTGGCTCCTCCTGCTGCTGCTGCTGATGCTGATGAAGGTGGTGCTGCAGAGGATGTGCCGGCCGCAGTGGTCGAGGCGAGTGCACGTTGGGCCCACGCAGAGGAGGGAGGAGAGGAGCCCACTACGAAATTGGAGGCGGCACGGCGGTGCGCCGCACTGCAGCGACAGAGCCCGAAACGCAACATGGAGAGAGAGAGAGAGAGAGTGCGTGTGTGTGAGGGAGGAAAAAAAAAGAGAAAATAAAGAAAGAGACTAGCGGAAATACATAGACACTCGGAAACACACTGAGAGTGATGCAGTGCGGAAATGAGAGCGATGGAAGAGGGAAAAAAAGATATGAAAGGGTGAAAGTTGTTCGCAACAGCAGAAGTTCGACATATAAGAAGAGCTAGCTTCAGCCGATTGCCCCATAAGGAGAGAGGGAGAGAGCCTCTTGTTATTGCAAGCGACGCTCATTTAAACTATTTTCTTATTTTCTAAGCCTGAATGAACGGAAAGCGTTTCGTGTTTCCCTCAAGAAAAATAATAATCTGCACAGATTGCACTGCGGTAGTGTGTGATGCACCACATGCCCAACATATCGAGCAAACAACAACGAACACGAACAACAAATTCACAGCGCTCAATCATCGTACTCCGGACGCGGGGCGAGCTCCCACTCCGGGCGGCGCTGCACAGACTTAATGTTCTGGTTCTTCGCCGTTCCATTGTACTCGCCGATCTTCTTCGCCACGTTCTCCTTCGTCACGCCCGGCTGCTCTAACCACTCCGTCAAGTAGTCGTCGCGTGCCTTCGCCATGGTGTCTCGCTGATCCTCGTACGAGTACTCCGCCCAGTACTTGCGCTGGCGCGGGTCGAAGTACTGCGGCTTCTTCTCCTCCAGATTTACGTAGGCAGCCTTCATGCGCCGCTGGTAGGGCATCTCCTGGTGTCGCATGGAGTTCTTCTCGACCGGCACACCGGCGCGGAGATCGTAGCGCGACTTCTCTTCGTAGGACATGTACATGCGGTTCTTCTTGTACCACTCACTGTGGCCCTCCTCTCCCGGCTCCGGGCCCCACTCGTCCGGCCACCCAAACTCTGGCGGTGGCGTGAACCCTTCCTTGTCCTTCTTCCACTCGTGCAGGTGGTGCAGCTTCTCTGTCTCGGACATCTGCTTCTTTGGCTCCATCGACTTCACGGTGGCGCTCTGAACTTGGTCCTCGTAGGTGGCGTATCGGGGGGCGGGCTCGTGCGCGGGGAACATGTCCTCGAAGAAGCGATAGCCACCGCCCGCGCTGCTACTGCCGAGGCGACACACAGGTGTGGTGCTGAAGGCGGCCGCCGTCGCCAATCGTCGCAGCGTCGGACGCATCGCGAACGCACAAAAGCTGAGCTTTGGAAAGGGGTTTACTACTAATTTCCTGATAGTGTTAGTGACGAAGAGAGAGAGTGGGGACACGTGATGAGAAGGTGAAGGAAGAGATACAGAATTAAAAAAAAACTTAAAGACCAGATGCAACGATACCGAGTGAATCGTACCACCCAGCAATGTGACTTCGTGAAAATCTAGGCCACCTTTTAATGACAGACGCGCGAGGAACTCCAGCCGCGTCAACAACACTCACGGAAAACGACGCGCAAACATCTGCGATGATGCCCACGGCGCTTCACCTGGCAGAGAGACCAGGGCAGCTACCTCTTCCTTTTGTTCTTCTTTTTTCCCTTCAGCATTCAGGCCTTACAAGGATGGAAAGTCGATAAAAGTTAGCACCAGAAAAAAAAATTAGAAAGAAGACAAACCTGGCAAGTGTGTTACACCTCAGAAACACACAAGCACGTACGCAACACCGTAGGTAAACACCACACAAAGCAGATGAACCGCACGTGACGTAGCGGATCGACGCATCGAGACGACATGGCTGCGACACCACACACACTCATCTCACATACCACCCCATCATCGTCTTTCCCTCGAACAACAAAAAAAAAAAACGTAAACATTATCTCGCCGTTTAAAGGAAAGGAGGAGACAACGACTCTACTGGTGGCAGGTAGACCAGTAGCCGAGCTACACGACCAACAAGACCAAAAAAAAAAAGAAGAAAACACCACTCGGCGACGCGAGTCACAGCGGCCCTTACGCCCCTTGCCAAACAAAAATATAAAAAGATTCAAGTCACTCTCAACCTCCAACAGTGTGCACGCTACCCCAACCACATCTCTGCCTCTACTTGTTCTTTTTAGAACTTTTCCGGCAGCACGCGGCTGATGAAGGCGCCGAGGTCGTTGATCTCCTGCGGCACCGCCGAGTGCTGCATGTTGTACTCCTTAAACTCCACCGCAGTCACCCCGCCCTGCGTCTCGATGAGCGTCTTCGTCTCGTGGGCGGCAGCGATCGGCACCACCGGGTCCTGCCGGCCATGAAACATCGTGATGGGGACCGCCTTGTTCACAATACGCGGCAAGATGTCCGCCGCACCTGCCAGGTAGCCCGACATGCACGCAATACCGGCCGGCGCCACGTGCGCGGTCAGCCCGGTGCACAGCGCCACCGCCGCCCCCTGTGAAAAGCCGCCGTAGACGACACGATGAGGCGGGATGTTGTGTTTCTTGGTGGCCACATGCGCAAGGCTGCGGGTGTAGTCGCAGGACTCGCGAATCGTTGCCGCGTCCTGCTTGCCCGATAGGAGACCTGCGCTGATCATGCTTGTGATGTCGTACCAGGCGGGCATCGCCATGCCGCCGTTGATGGTCACCGGGCGTGTCGGCGCAGAGGGGAGAAGGAAGAGCAGGTACGGCAGGCGACGCGACAGTTCGTGGCCGACGTCCTCCCAGCCGTAGGCGGAGTCGCCAAGCCCGTGGCTGAGCGTCACGACACCCGTCGGGTTCTTCTTGTTGCCAATCTCAAGCAGCGTGCCGTAGCGCACACCACGGGTGACGGGCACCGTGTCGCGGGTCGTCTGCAGCTTGCGCTGGAGATCGCCTGGCTCGATGCAGTCGCCAAAGTCTGTCACGGCGTAGAGGGCCCGCAGCTCCTCCTTGATCTGCGTGTTGGAGAGGGATTCAATCGGGGTGGACATTGTGTCGAGCGTGTGGGGAGGATGCGAAGACAGGTGCGTGGGCTGTGGGCCGTCAGTGGTCGTCGTGTTGCATTCCAGCGCGGAGGAGGATGCAGGGCAAGAAGGGAGAGGAGCGGGGGAAGGAAAAGAAGGTGAGTTAGGTACGGCAGCTGCGGCGTCCCCACCTCCGCTGCTGTTGGCGATTCATGCGTGAGTGGCGTTGTGCGGCGTCACCTCCTGCTTCAGCATCGTGTACGGGGCAATAGCAATGGCCACCGAGGTGACCAGGACGAGCAGCGCCAACGATTTGAGGAGAGGGACAGGAGAGTTCTCGACGTGCACGTTCGGCACCTGTCCCATATCGCGTTCCATGGCTCCACGGAATAACGCTGCAGCGGCTGATTGTCTGCGCCTGCGGGGCCGCACCAAACTTATGCAGCATTTCTTTTTTTTTTTTAGCTTTAATAAATAGAGCTGAAGGAAGTCGGCGGTCCGTGTTTATCTCCGTTCTTCTTCTTTTCCTTCTTAGCTGTGTATTCCGTTAAAAGTGGACACGCGCGTTGGCTTCGCTTCGCTTTGTATCTGTTCGTCGTTGAGTCGACGCTCCGGCAAGTCGTCGACGCATCACAGCACGCGCGTGACGCAGCAAATACACATGGAAACAAAAGTGTTAGAGGGCAAGGAGAAGAAGCGAGGAGGTTGTGGAGGAGGCGCATCAGTGACCAGGCAAGCAGCACAGAAATACAAAGATGGACAACATCAACAACAACAAAAAAAGAAAGAAAAGGACGAGAACCAGTTGCACAGACAAACATCAGCGCAAAAAAGTCTCTCCTTGTTTGAGATTCAACCAACAGCGCAAAAGAAAAGAAAAACAGGTCGGTGAGAGCCACGGCGTGCAACTCTCTCTCTCTCTCTTTCCGCACATCTCGCATTTCTCCAACGGTCTGAAAGCACGGCGCAGACGGATGCAGCACGCAACAACAACGTGACTTGTTTCTTATTTTTTTTTTTAAGGAGTCGCACCAGCAGCGACAGCAATCAAAGTAGCTTCTGCACCTGCGCAACGACGGAAGCACCGTCACTTTTTGTGTTTCTTCCGCTGAATCTCTGAGCCAAAGCCACTCCCTCAGACTGCGGGGAGTCCTTCTCCACGTCATCTCTCACCGTCCCATTCCTTCCATCTCTCTTTTAACAAGAATCGGAAGGCGGTAAGGATAAAAGAAAAGGCACGAAGCCGGTTGGGGTGCCGCAGCAACGGCGCCACCGGCTGGAGCAGGAGAGAGAGCGGAGATGACGGCGGCGTGCTCGATGATCCATCAACACTTCAGGTGCGAGAAAACTAGAAAGAAGGGCATTCTTTGCTCGCAAAGAAAAAAAAGAAATACACACATCCCCACACGCACACACAGAAGCAGTAACTGACAATAACAAGCTATCATGAAGTCACAGCAGAGCGAAAGCCTTACTCCACCCACTCTCCCGCGAACCACCACGCCTACTGCTTTTTCTTTCCCGGCGCCGCAACAGCAGCAGCAGGGGGTGCGCTGCCGTTCGCCGCGGTGGCGCCACTGCCGCTGCCCGCTGTCGCTGCTGCCGAAGCCTTGCGTCGCGCCTGCAGCCACGCCACGCCGTACAACAGCCCGTACATGCCGCCAATGTACACGACAGGGAAGATCCACCGGTTATAAAGACTCGTGCGAGACGCCCGCTGCTCCATCGTTGCCAGACGCGCCGCCGCCACACAGTACGCACCCGTCACACCGCTCAGCCGCACGTGCAGCGTCGTCTTGGTCTCTGCCATTGTAATGGCCAAAGTGAGCTGCACGCGGGTTGAGTCGTCGGAATCGAAAGATCGGGTGAGCTGCTCCGTGACGTGAACAGCGCCGACGTGCACGTCTTCCTCTGTGCCCACGACGCCGGTCTCCGCGCCGGGCAGCACCACAACCTCCGTCCACACCGCACCCTCTGACGCGTGCGTGGTGGTCTGCGGAGACGGCGATGCCGACTTGGGTGGCGCTGCCTTCGCGCTGCGTTGCGGCGCCGCGGCCTCGCTGCTGCTGCTGCCGCCACCACGCCCGCGGCGGCGACGACCGCTCCCACCGGCCGCCGCCTTCGATTCCTCTGATTGTTGGCCCTCCTCCGCACTACCCGCATCGATGCCAGGTGCCTCCACACGGTAGTTAAAGAACACATCTTTATAATCGCCGTCACGCATCAGGTAGCAGCGGCCGCGCACCGCACTGGCTCGGTGCTGCCGCGCGGCCACCGCGCCGTACTCTTCACAGGAAAGCCCATGGAAGGCGTGAGAGGGCTGACCAAAGAGCTGGCGCTGCTGCGCACGGAGCAGCACGTCATCGCTGCTGACACTACCATCCTCATCACCAGCTGCTGCTTCTGTGTCGTCTGTGCGGTAGTACGATGAGGTGGGCGGCGGCAAGGCGAATAAAAGAGAAGCGGCGCTCTCCCCGGGCTGCGCCTCGACCCACACCTCGCACATCTCGGTCCACGACAGCGACGTGGCATCTGCTGCGGTTGTTGGTGTGGCGCTGCTGGTGAGGGACACTGCCCACTGTGAGCGATCCGCGTTGAAGAGATCGACAAGACTCGTGTGCAGCACCACGGCGCTGGTGGCGGCGGGGTCGGCGGCGGCTGCGGTCACGCAGAGAAGAAAGCAGCAGCTCAGGAGCGTCGTGAGAAGGGCCACGAGGGCCTTTGCGGAGCAGCGAGACATTCTGTTCGATGCGTCGTCTTGGTCTTTGTTGAGACTAAAATAAAGAAAGGAAAGAGAGGTGAGGTTGCACAGCACCTCTGCGGCACGCTCAAATGTGTTTTGCTTTTTGTGTGTTTGTTGAGGTGTTTCACTCCCACTTTTTCAGCCACTCTATACTCTTGTTGCTCGTGAAAGTGGGGGAGCAACGGTGCCGTGAGAAAAATTTGAAAACAGGTGCTGATCCTTTTCAATTGACAGCAGGCGGTATTGGAAAAGAAAAAGAACATGAATCGAGACGGAGGGCGTGAGGAGAAGGTGAGAGATGAGGAAACAAGGAAAGAAATAGCGATTTTTCGTTTCACCTTTGCTTTGCTGTCGCTTTCTTTCTTTCTTTTTTCTCTTATGGATGCTGACGGTTTCATCGATTGGTTCTGCTACGGTATCGACGCTTCGTCACAGTCCATGCCTTTTAGCCAAAAACAAGTCTGTATAAAAAAAAAAGGTTCACACTGGTTAAATGCGGGACGCACGACATGCACCCGCGACGCTGCAGCGCCATCATCAAAAGAAAAGACGAGCATCCGTCTCCAACAGAACATTCTAGATGTGCAATTTGCAAAGCTCACTTTACATGCGGTACACGACATCGGCTCTACAAGGTGCGCCGTCAACCCGGTGGTAACCATCCATCTTCTGTGGGCAACACAACGAAGGCGCCGCTCATTTCATCTAAGAGCCACACCAGATAAAACAACCTTTTACATACACACAAACACACAAAGAAAGACGACCGCACACAGCATCGCACGCAGTTTTCAGCGCAAGAAAGAGATAAAGAGGAGTACATCGGCCGTGGGGAAACAAAAAGAAAAGAAGAAGAGAGCTACATGATTGCTACAGTATAAAGGAAGAAGGAAAGAGAGGGGGAAGAAAAGCTTCACACCATGATAACAGTGTATAAGGCCTTGCGTCGCAGCACCTCCTTAGCCCGTTTCCCACACACAACGTAGCTGCAGAGAGGCGTTAAAAAAGTTCGCAAAAAGCTATCTAATAGGCAACTCCCGCCTCGTAAAAAGAAGGTAAGAGGAGCATCATGAATCAACCGAAGTCGTCCAGTGCGTCTCAAAAAAGAATAACAACAACAAAAAAAACAAGTACGAGCTGCCTTGCAAGATCTAATAGCGCTCGTACGGTACGGCAGGGGTCAGCATCTCCCGGGCATAATTCCCCTCGTCGTACACCGGCTCTTCGTCGTAGTCGCCCTCCTCCACTCGCGGTGTGCTGTACGGCCGCGAAGACTCAACGTAAACCTCGAAGTTCTCTTCTTGAGGTACGCCGTTCCACTGCTGCTCGTCCTCCTCCTCCTCTCGGGCATCGCCTTGAGAGTGTGCAACAGCATTCTCTGCAGTACTTGCTGTTGACGGCGAGTCTTGCCGCGCGTTGTAGTGCGTGGGTGGCGCATCCGTGAGAAGCAGCGCGCGGGCCGTGCTGTTGGCGAGCAGCGGCACCGACGGCCCCCGCCCACACGCCGCCTTCACCATGTCAAAGTCGTCTCCGTACGTCTCCGTCAGCAGCCCACACAGTTCGTCTTCTCGACCGCTGAACTCGTTCAGCATTGCCTCCAGCGCCGGCCGCTCCGCCTCTGGCTGGTACTCGATGAAGCGCACGATGGTGCGGTAGGTGCGGTCCTCCTCGTCGTGGTGCGCGTCTGCCTTCCGCCCCTGCAGACGGGGCAGCGAGGGCATCAGCTCAGTGCCTTCCAAAGTGCCCACCACCACCACCGCAGAAGCAGCATTCCCATTGCCAACCTTGTTGCTGCGTGCTGCTGTCGCGCCGGTCGAACGCTGCCGCACGCGGTTGGCAATCGGCGTGTTCATTTCGAGCGGGTCGTCGTCGCTGAGGGGCGAGCGGGTGCTGTAGCGCACCGCTGCTGGTGCCGGCACCAACGCCACGTGCTGACTGCCCGCTGCGGGGCGGTACGACGTGTCCGTCGACACATTCGCCGGCCGTGATGCACGGCGCTCGTCTATTTTGCCTTGGCTGTAGGCGTGGTCGTTGCGGTCGGCGTGGGCAACGTGCCCTGCAACACTTGTACTGCCGTTCCCCGTCGAGAGGGAAGCGTGGCGCGCGAGTCGGCCTCTGCTGTCTGCCGTGGTGGCGCTCGTCGAGCGTGCAAGGACGGGGCTCACCGCAGCAGCAGCAGCAGCAGCAGCAGCAGCGGGACGGGGAGCGCTCACATCGCTCGCAGAGTAACCGTCTGACTGCGGCCCCTTCCTGTAGCTGCGCTGCTCTATTGTTGTGGACGAGGCGTCCGTGGCGGCTGCGGTGTGGCGCCGCTGTAGTGGCTGCTGGTGTTGCGTGGCAAGTCGCCATGATTGTTGCTGCCTTTGATGTCTCGCTGCTGCTGCTGCTGCTGCGGCACCACGTCGCTGTTGTGGGGTGCCGCAGAAGGCCACTCGTGCATTGAGTGCTGATCCGCTTTCTTTTGCTGTTGCGTTGTACGGGGGCGTTGCTGCTTGTCTGCTGGCGTGTTGCTCTGCCGAGTGCTGGACATGGGGATGGACTGCACGTCAGAGGACGCAGCATCGAAGTCGTCGTGCTGCTGCTGCTGCTGCCCCTCCGCGTACTGCTTGGCCCCAGCTGCTGCCGCCGCCGCCTCAGCCGTGTCCTCACGGCTGTCCTCTCTCGGTAGCATACGGTTTAGGCAGGGCGAGCTCGTCTCACTGGCGCTGTTGCTGTCCGCGGTAAATGCAGTAGACGGCGGCAGCGGCGTGGCGTGACCAGAGATTCTGTTTTCCCTTTCTTCCTGCACGACACGGTGGCCTTTTCTCGTACGGTGGTGTTCACTATCCGTCGCGTACTCCTGAGCGGAGGCAACGCTCGCGCTTTGGGACGGGGACGCGCGTGGCGCCGCGGCAGCAGTGTTGTGCCGGGTGCTGTGGGCCACGCTGGAGGTCCTGGAGTGCGGCGCGGCTGCGGCTGCTGGCGACTCGCTTACATGCGCGGCCTTCTTCTTTGTCGTTGCCCGTGCCGCTGCAGCGCCGTCGTACACCACCATCTGCGACGCCGCCCGCTGACTCTTCGGGATGCTGTGGAACTCGCCGCCGTGTGGTACCTCGATGCGACCTGGCGAGTCGACGCGGACGGTGGTGCTGTGCTCTGCCTCTGCGCGGCGGGTTGGGAGGCGCAAAATGCTGCTGTGGCGGGACGGGGTGCGGCGCGGGGGAAGGGGGAGTGCCCTGCCCGTGACGGTGTAGTAGCGGTGGGAGCCGGACATGGCGGAGAGAGGGCTGGTGGAGAAGGAGAGAGCGAGTCACCAGCCAAATTGTGTGAGAGGGGGATGTGTGTGGAGAGGTAAGTTGCCCGACTGCGGTTGCTGTTGTGAAGAGGATGAGAAAGCTGTAGCGAGCACCGGACTGTAGCGCGCAGAGGGGAGATGGAGGACAAGAAGAGCGAGACAGTAGGAGAGCAGGCTTGGGATTTGACCACTTTTAAATGCGGCGTATGTGACCCGACTGGCGGTCGCTCATCAGGACAAGAAGGCGCACAGTACACAATGACTCTTCCATGAGTTCGCAGCGCTTGCGATGGCGGAGAGACACGCGTTCGCGTTGGCGACACCGCATTAATTGAGTGTTGCTCTTTCATCTTGCTAACGTACTCATATGCGGCACAGACAGTAACACATTTCGTAAAAAAAAGAAAAGAAAAGAGTGGAAAAATGGGCTTGGTATCGAGCACAGCGAGCGGGTGGCTGAAATCATCAGAAGTCTAAAAAAAAAAAACACATATAGTTTGCGTGGCAGTGGTGGAAAGCAGTCTGTCCTCCAACTCGTGCCCGTCTTCCTTTGCGGTGTGTGGTGCGAGAAGAGTGACTTACTGAGCAGCGCAGTGATGGCCGATGTGGGAGTGTAGCGAAGGTGCGAGCAAACAACAACACCGACAACAACAACAACGGATGTTCACCGCGGAGAAAGTGTGTGCATCCACCCGGCATGCAACAAGCACACACGTTCGTACCTGCTCCCCTTTTCTCCTGCTGCACCGAACCGTGTCACTGCCCATCCAAGTGCTTCACGACACGCTTCATGTACACCGAGCAGAGATAGAGCTCCTCGGTAAACCACCGCTCCTCCCCCGCGGCTGCCGCGTCAGCATCGCCATTGCATTTCACAGTGGCAGCAGCAGCAGCTGCAGCGGCGTCACCATCTTCCCCCCGCTGCGTCCTCGCAGAGCTCGATCGACGCTTTCCACTCACAGCATCGACAGCGTGCGCGTGCGGCACAACATCGTCCGTTGTGGCGGTGGCTGTCATCGCTGTTTCTCCCCCTGCTGCAGAGGTGTTGCGTGGCGCCTGCTGTGCCCGCCACGAAGCGCGTGGTGCCGCTGCGAGGGCGTCGCGCAGCTCCTGCACGAACAAATGCGTGACGAGGTGGCGAGACGGTGCGAGTGCTGCCCGGGCCGCCACACGCCGCCACAGACGTCGCAGTGAGGGCAGTGCTTCCGTGACGCTTTCGTACGACGCTGCGGGTGTTGCCGAAGTGGATCTGTGCCACGTGTGGAGTGGCTGCGCAGCGCTGCTCTCGTCGTCGTCGCCCTCCCTTTCTTCATCGGTCATCTCCGGTGCTTGAAAAGAGGAGAGACTGGCGGTGAGGGACCCGGTAGGAGCCCGCTCACGCGTGCTTTCATTCTCCTCCTCGCCTGCCTCCTCGTCCCACGCAGCATCGCAACTCTCATCACTGCCGTGACTCTCCTCCGCTGCGTCACACGCGGTGTGTGCGGCCGTGTGCGGTGCTGCTCCTGCTAGAGCGCACTTCCACAAGGTGAGGCGGTCGCCTAGCTGGGCATTGGCCTCCTCGACAGCGTGTGCGAGACGCCGCCACACCGCCTGGCGCACGCCCTGCAGCACCGTGTCAAGCAACCTACCAAGCAGGTCTAGGGAGTCCCGCACGCTTCCGTAAACGCCCTCATCACCACTAGCAGCCTTCTCCTCACGACTGTCGCTACGTGCCAATGCTTCCAATTCGCGAAGGATGCCCAGCGTGTGCGAGAGGAGACTGCAGAGAGTTTGAAGGAGGCGCGACTGAGCGGAGCGACGAGGGGTAGAGGCGGGGACCACGGCGCAGGCGTACAACAAGCGCAGCCCCTCCTCCAGCGATGGAGAGGTGGCAGGTGGAGAAAGTGCGCGATGCGCTGCACGACCAGGTGCCTTTGAGGTCTGCGTGTTTTCTGTCGCCGGTGCAGACTTTGCGGTGTAAGCCATAGTCGCTGCTGTTGTACATGCTGCGGATGCTTCACACCCGGCCACACATGCCAGAAAGCGCTGCGCCTCGGTGTACGCCGCCACACTGCGTCCGCCGCTGCGCGGCACAGACGTCGTGTGCGCTGCGCCACGTTCACAAGAAGCTTCACCAGAGTGACCGGCAAGGCTCGCCAGCACGTGCAGGGCAGGTGTGCGAAGGAGAGCAGAAGGGTCGGATGAGCTGCCGCGATGTTGATGGTGGCGCTGCTGCTGATGCACGTGGTCACGCGTGAGCGCAGACGGCAACACGCGGCTTCCATCCCACATTAGCTCTGTAAAGAAGGCGGTGAAGGACGCAACCTCACTCCGTTGTGCGTCGTCTGCCTCGCTGTCAAGTGGCAGCGGCGCTGCGTGTGCTTTCCCGTCGCTGGTGGCTGTGGAGCCTTCCCTTACACGGCCCACGTGTCCACGCAGGCGGCGCCACAGCTCCTCAACGGCGTAGTGCGCGTGGAGGAGGTAGCGCATGTCTTGGCGAAGCGTGAGAAGGCACAGCGTCAAGAACGCTGGAGAGACGGAATCGTGAAACCAGGAGTAGGGGGACGCAGAGCTGCCGCGGCGCTTAGCAGCAGCGGTGATGCCCGATCTGCCGAGATTATCCTCCCCTCCCTCACCACCAGGGACTACGCCTGCGAAGCTCGCAATAACAGACGGACTCCACAGCACGCGTGTGAGCAGCAGTGATGACAGCGGCGAGACGATGGGAGTGGGCGTAGCGGCTGCCTCAGGCGGATTCAGTATCGTGCGCCGCAACTCTGCCATGTTCCCTGCGAAGCTGTGCCACGCCGCTCGTGTCTCCTGTGGCGGGGAGAGACGTGCAGGCGCCTGTTGGCTGCCGGCGCGACGCTTTGTGCGTTCTGTCGCCGCTGCAGGGAGAGAAGACGGAGAAGTTTCTCTTCTTTCCACCGCCCCCGCGCTGCTGCTCTCGCCTTCTGTTTTGTCTGAAGGTGCAGCGGCGTACAGTCGCGTTTGCGACGGCGCTAGTGTGTCTAGCTCCTTGTCCAGCGCCGTCAGCGTGCACGCCATACCACGCGAGGCGAGGTACGCGCGCAGCACCGCGGCAACACGGAGGTCTCGCACGGCCTCCCGCGCATGCGCTGCCGTTGAAGGAGACGCACAAGAGACCCCATTTGCCCCTGCAGCTTTCAGTTCGGCGTCGGCACTGCTTGGCAGCCCACCTTCCACGTCGCTCTCTCCGCGTGCGCTGCGGTGCCGCACTAGCTCCATCGCCAAGGAGCGGACGTACGACGTTAAGGGGAAGCACGCAGGGTTCCCGGTTACGTGTGATCTAGCGCGATCGCCTGCCCCTGCAGCTTCGCGCAGACACGCCGCGCCACAATAAAAGCGCACAGCAACGTTCGTCGTGTGCTGAGGGCGACGCGCAAGCCCGACGGCGAAGTAGAGACTCCCGTCCTCGACAGCAGGATCCAGACGCTGCGTGCTCACCACGTGGCGGTTCACCGTAAACGCCAGAGTGTGCCGCATGAGGTCGACAAGGCAGCCGACGACATCACCCTCCCCAACACGCCCGCCCCCGCCGCCACTGCTGCTACCAACGTTGGGGTTTGTCGCCTCCAGGGGCACGACGACTTCGTCTCGATCGTCACTGCCGTGCTTCACGATGAGGCGTTGTGCCACGTAAAAGCCAACGCTGTGGTTCACCTCTCCCGGTAGGCTGAACCACGGCAGCTGTCGCGGGCAGACGCCGATCACCAGCGCTGGCAACGGATGCTTTGCTGCGGCTGCTGCTGAGTTCGGGGAGGCTTGCTTGCCTTTTTCCTCAGTACCTACAGCACTGTGCAGAAGTGACACCGGTGGACGTGTCACGACGCACTCCATGAGCACGACACCGGTCTGTGCTTGCAGAGGGAGGTTGCTCTTGATGTGGAAGCCGTCCGAGGAGCCGGAGCCGCGCCGCTGCAGCTGCTGCTCCATCTCCTTGTAGGAGAGCGCCGCACGGGGGGCGAGCTGTAAAACACAACCCGTGCCACCGCTCTGCGTAGGCGGTAGAGATGCGGGAGGCTGCGGTAGCGGCGAAGACGGCTGTGTCTCCACAGCAGGCTCTGCTCCTGCCTCTGCTCCTGCTCCTGCGGTCGGCCTCTCCGCGGCTTCCGGCAGGGGCAGCTCCATCACATACGGGTTTGCGGCGTTGCTGGCGGCGCTGCTCTGCCGCATATCAGCGGTCAAGGCGCTGACGTTCATCGACGTCGGCGCCGGTAGCGTCCAACCAGAGTAGAACATGACGACTCCTAGGGTAAGCTTTTTTTTTCTCTCCCTCTGAATGTAGTGGCTGACAGCGGAGTCGCAAGAGGTTTGGTGAAAGTCAACCCGAAAAAGCAGCAGCAGGAAGAAAATAAGAAGAATTAAAACATTTTTTTTAGAGAGAAGGAAGCGTGCGCACCTCCCGATAGTGTAGCAAAACGCTTTTTGCTTCAAAAAGAGACACAACTGAATCGCAGAGCGCAGCCGACGAATGATAGAAAGAAGGGCGAGTATGTTTCAACAGATACACACACCGAAGTAGAAGGGAAGAAATATCAGAGCAATGATAAGGGGAGAAAGAGACCAGTGTGTATAGTACGGTTGTAAAAAAAAAAAAGAGAGAAGTACAGCAACGGGTGGCAGAAGCAGAAGAGAGAGTGAGAATAAAATAAACGACTTTTTTTTCTCGGAGCAGGGAAGTGGAAGCTGAAGTGTTGATGCAGGCTGTCGTTGTGTGGGTATGCGTGATTATGTGACGCTCCAAAGCGTACGCTAGCAGGCGCCAGTAAGAGAGAAAGAGAGAGGGAGAGAGAGAGACGGAAAGAAGTGTTTTGACAAACAGCATGAGTACAAGAGAAGCCGTCCTCCGCGTGCTCAGTGTCTCGCTAAACTTTTGAGCGAGGCACTGCAACAACAACAACAACAACAACCGCGGGGAAAAAGAAGATAATGCACTGAGCACCGCACTTTTCTTCACCTTTGGTTAATTGCCTGTTGAGGAAGAAAACACACTAATTTTTTATTGCCCCTTTCTCTCGCCTTTTCCCGCCAGTGTGTGTCTGTGCAGACAGCATGACTGCGAAGGTCTCCACAGCGTGCAATGGCGTTGCGCTGAAGCCCATCACAGGAAAATGAGAGAGAGAGAGAGAGAGAGAGAGGGCAGAAAAGAGTCTAGTCCCGCACGCAAAATAAAAAGCTAGCTCTCTATCCGCATTTCTCGCGCAAAGGTGACAGTGTCGGGCCAAAGGTCTTGAGCACGTAGCTCACACCACGCTTGCAGCCACACCTAACAATAGATAATTTGTTTTTTAGACATAAAGGTATTCTAAAAGCACCGAAAAAGTCACCAACAGATACTCGTCATCAGACGCACAAGCACGCACACCGAACACCGAGGCAAACATTCACAGCATGTGGGATCGGAAAAAAAAAAAGAGGAGAATAAAAAGAAAAGAAAAAGAACCGATCAGGAGACAGAAGAAAAGATCACATACATGCAAAGGGGGAGAGAGAGAAAAGTAGGAAAAAAAGATGATGAGAAAGACAAAAGGGGTAGGAAGCACACAGCAGTGGGGAAGAAACCACGACGCGATCCAAAGATCGTCGACGTACACACACACACAAAAAAAAAAGCCACGGAGAGCTACATGATCTCGTTTAAAAACCTTCCGTGTCTGTTCCACGACACACAGGAAAAAAACATAAATCAAGAAAGAGAGAAAAAAATTGTCAACGACACAGCAGGCAACACCACTACCAAAAAAAAAAAAAACAGAATGCAGCTATCCATACACATTCGCTCTCTCTCACGTGTGGCAACGACAGAGAAAAAAAAAAGGAAGATGCATTACATAAAGCAGAAGCAGCTGCTAGCGGGATCCGCCAAGCGCTTCTCCTCAAACTTCTCCCCTTCTCCTTCCTATCACTGCTGTCCTTCTCCCAAGCTCCTCGAAGACACATAGGAAGAACGAAAGAGACGAACTAAAAAGATGTGGGACACAAAACATGCAGGACAGTATGAGAGAAAAGTAAAAGAAAGAAGAGTCACCGGAAGAGTTAAAAAATTAGAATAGGGGAGCAGCAGTAGGACTTTCACCGAGGGGAGAAGAAGAAGAGGACCAGCGCGCGGCTTCAACACATCCAGCAGGTAAGGGGTGTATGCACACACAAGTATGTACACAAAAGCAAAGGAGATGAAAGAAAACAGGACAAAAAACGAAAGCCAGCGTTTCACCACAAACGAAAAAAAAAGAGTTTTACAGACCACTCGGTGCTGGAAACACTCAGACAGTGAGAGAAGAGTTTGATTTATCTCCATGACAGCAAGAGGCGCGCTACGGGAGCAGCATCAGCCCACCAAAACAAAACAAGAAAGACGCAAACGAGAAAACAACAGAATGGTCGGGACAGAAGAAAGCGGAAAACAAAAAAAAAAAGAGAGAAAGACGTGCAGACGTGAGATGCAGTGCCTTTCACCCTTATTCTCAGTTTCTCTTAATTTCTTTCTCCCTTGTCTTCGGTTGCGTGCTCGTAGAGTCGTTTTGATGCATGCTGATGAAGCAGCCAGCGAGCAGACGTCTCTCCACAAAGTTTAACTCTCTCCGCCATCCACTCCGCACTCTTCTCACCCACCTTTACCACCAACAAGAGCACATAACCAAAAGAAAAAAAAAGAAGTGGTGAAGTACAGCTCCTTGCTCCTTTCACTTTCCCTTCCCGCCTCAAGTACACTATCGATGAGAAAAAGGAAGTGAGAGAGGGAGGAATAAATCTAAAAAGATAATAATAATAAAAAGTGCACAAGTTGGGCGATACAGCTGCAGTCAAAGTAGGAATCAGAGTCATCAAGAGAAAGAGAGAGAGAGAGAGAGAGAGAACAGGCAAGGCTGCAAGCAAGAGAAAAAAAATATATAACCAAATACAATGTGAGGCAATGATGTGGAGAAAAGGAGGGAGAGAGAGAGGAGATATGTATAACGCATGCACAATTACAGGAAAGAAAAAAAGAAAGAGAACAGCGGAAAGATGGAGGGGATGCGCGTCAGCGCTGAGCCACGGCTCCAAACAACAACCCAGCAGAACAAGAATACAGGGAAAAAAAAAGGTCATATACAACAAAAGAGAAGGCGGCTTCAAAAGTGTTATAAGATTAAACAACAACAACAACGTCCAGGGTTCTCTCTACTTTCTCATCCCACATACACGTCGCCCACAGATACAGAGAGAAAAAAAATGGAGGTGAAAACAAGCAATACACAGAAGCAAAAAAAGAGAGTTGAATATCTCCGCTGTTGCTGCCCTCCTTTTTCCGGAACAAAAAAGGGCCTGACGAAGTAAGTGACAGAAAGAGGGCAGTCGGTACATCTTACCCTCTTTTGCACACGCACCACGTGACACACGCAACACCACTACGGCACTCAGGAAAAAAAAAACACCAACTCTCCTGTTATCGCCCCTCCTCTCTTTCAGATGCGGTTTATTTTACTTTTCCTTTTCCACACCTTCTTCCCCTCCTACCCCACTTACGGTGTGTTTTTCTTTCCCTTTTTTCTTTTACTATTTCCCCCTCTGCACTCCAAACGTGTGAGACAAGCAGACATATAATAATAACAAGAAAGAGAGAAAAGAATGGTGGCCGGAGGCATGAACGCAACGTGTGTGGGCCGTCCAGCCAGCAGCGCTCTCATCTTTGCCCTCAAAAAAAAGTGACATAATAAAGATTGAAAGGGAAAAAAAAGACAAACAGGAAAGGAAAAGTAGAAAAAGGGAAAAAAGAAGAGCGCATCTCGCTTCTCCTCCGCCTTATACGACAACATGTAACACTCCACAACAACAAAAAAAGAAGTCAGCGCGGGCACATCAGCACGTGCACGGGAATCACGACGAAGGCCCTGCGGCAGACACGTACGGTATGTTGACCGCACGTGCGCCTGAGGCGAACTCCGCCTGCGTCATCGCGGCTCCACCGCTGCCACCGCTTGCGCCATAGCCATTCGGCGGGTGTGCCTGACCTGCAGCTGGCGCTGCACCGCCAACGCCGTTGGTGGGGACTGGATGGCTTCTAAAGACCGCCACGCCGCCCTCAACCGTGCCGACCGCATTCGTGCTCGTTGCGGTGGTCGTTGTCGTTGTCGCCGTGCCGGGCGGTGGCGGTGCTGCTGCTGCTCGGCTCGCAAATCCCGCACGGGTGGGGGAGCGGGCCACCACGGAGGGCGGGGGACGCTGCGGGGGAGCCCCACCGCCTACACTCGCCGCCGCCGCAGCAGCAGCCGCAGCTGACGGGGCATCATCGGGGTACACGTTCACAACGGTGGAGCTGCCACGGGGTGGTGGGGCAGTTGGCTGCATCGGCAACCCACTTCGCACTGTCGTCGTCGTGATTTCAGAAGATGTGGTGGTCGCGGTTGAGGCAGCTGCAGCCGCGCCGTGACCACCATCGCCTCCCCCACCGCCGTGTTGTCCTCCCTCGTTGGGTGGGCGGCCGTTGGCGGTGGCCCGCACCACCACGCTACCGTTCGTGCTGTCGTCCGTGGCGGCGCCGAGAACTGTGTCGCTGTCCGCCATCCCGCCCGCCACGCCGCCGCCGCCGCCGCCGCCACGTGCCACATCGTTGTAGGTGTCGCCGCCGGCGCTACCCGGGCGTAGGTTTGCAGAGGAGAGGCGCAGGCTGGACGACATCTGCTGATAGGCCGCCGGAAGCTGCACGAGGTGCACGTAGTTGTTGAACTCTTTGGGCGAGAGAAAGAAGTCGAAGTCCATTAGCCGCAAGAACTCCGACTCAAGGTCGTTCATGTCTTGGATCACCAAGGTGAAGACGTTGGCAAAGTTCTTGTTGTTGACGCTGCGGAGGTCCACGACCTTGCTTGCCACGCGCACCGCCGCCACGAGCAGCTTCTCGATGTTGCGGGACGTGAGAAGTAGGCGCGGATGGCGCAGGCAGAGACGGTCGAGGTAGATCATGGCAGAGAGTAACGTACTCGGGGAGATGTAGGTGTACTCCGCAAAGCGATTCAGCAGCGCGACGTACGACCCTGTTGCCCGCTCCGACTGGAAGAGCTGGAAGCCGTGCGGGCACACCTCGTAGGGCAGGCTGCGCATCCGCTCCCGCGTGCCGCCTACCGCAGCGCTCGACCCCGCCGCCCCTTGCGCCTCCCGCATGAGCCGCTGCAGCAGCCGCTCATTGTTCTGCGTCACGCACTCCATGGCGTCCGCGATCGACGGGACGATCTGCGCGAACTCCGGCTTGTACTTCTCCAGCAGGATGTCGATCTCGCCGACGTTGCGGGAGGTGGGTCGGATAGGGTGGAGGGGGCGTTCGCAGGGCGTAAGCTGCAGTGGTACGCGGGTCTGGCGGGCGGCGAGGGCCTCGTCGCGGTAGCGGTGGTGCTCGCGGTTGACGGGGAAGCGCAGCCACTCGCAGAAGTACGCGCGGCGGTCCAGCTCGTACGAGATGGCGGGGAAGCCGTACTGGATCGGTGTCGGCTCCGGCGTCTCGTACTGCAGGGCAAGCGCCTCCATGAAGACATCCGGCTCGTAGTCGAGGATGTCGTTCTCCTGGTTCGCAAAGCCCTCCTGTATTAACCGCCACAGCTCCTCGCCGAGGGTCTGTACATTGGTGTAGGACAGGAAACGATTGCGGGGCGAGATGGCGCTCAGGTCGGGGCCGAGCTCGGCGCAGAGGCTACGTATCAGCTCCATCTCCCGCCCTGCGTAGTCCTCCGCCAGCCGCTCCGCGTCTGTCCGCACCCACGCGCTGCTCTGCGAGGTCGGCGGGTACATGGTGCATATGCGCCGAATCCGCCGCGTAAAGTAATCGGGACACACATCCAGCAGCAGCTCCCGGTAGATGCTCATCTCACTCGCGCCGCTCTGCAGGCGCTCCACGAAGGCGGCACGGCGCTGCGGGTGGCGCTCGTGCAGCCGTGCCAGCTGCTCCTCTGACGCTCGCGTGTAGAAGCGGTGGAGACGCTCGTAATCGTCGCTGAGGCGGTCGGCCGCCTCGTACATGGCGGTGGGCTTGAAGGCGCAGACGTCACGCAGATCGTCCGCGGCGTAGGGCAGCTCCATCGTGCAGGAGAGGTGCCCCACCGTCAGGCCCACGAAGCGGTTCACCAGCTTGTGCCGCACCACCTCGCCGTCCGCAGCAGCGAAGGTGCTGATGTTGCCGGCGATCGACCGGTCCGCCCACGAGGGGGTGATCCAGCGCACCGCCGAGGAGTCGTGGCGGCGCTGTCGGGCACCAACCATGACTTCGATGATCACTTTCAGGTCTGGCCGCGTCGGGTATCGCAGCATGATCTCGTTGGACAACGCAGCGGCGGCGGGGGCCTCAGGCGATGCTGTGGACGGCTTCAGCTTCGGCGAGGCGGGGCTCTGCAAGTTCACGTCGTGGTCGTCGTCGCCGTCAGCGCCGAATGCGGCACGTGCGCGTGGCCCCACTGCGCCGCCGCGTGCGTCGCCCTCGACTGGGAGCTTCATACGCCCGGTGCTGCTCGCCACGCCAGGGGTGGCGGTGTTCGTGAGCCCGTGCGAGGGGCACAGCTCAGCCGAGTTCGCCGGCACGCCATTTGCGAATGAAGACGCCCGCTGCGGTGCTGTGGTCGCGGCTGCCGTTGCGTTGGTCGCATTGGCGGTGCTGCGTGCCGTGCTCAGCCCGCACAGCTGCGGAGCGGAGTAGAAGTCCAGCACAAAGCGGTCCCCCTTGAAGATGATGGAGGAGGGAGAGAAGGCGACGTGCTGCTCGGGCAAGTCCAGCTTGCAGAAGCGCTTGTTCTCGGAGTAGTACTTAGCAGTCGGCTTCAAGACCAGCTCAACGTTTTCGCGGCGGGAATCGAGGGAGACGAGGTCGCGTGGGATGTCGAAGAGCGTGTGCAGCTTCAGCAGCATGCTCTTGCACTCCAGCTTGTTCTCCGACGTTGTGGATGCCATGTTTCAACACTCTTCCTTCGCCGTTATTGTTTTTTTGCGTTTACCACTCGTCTTTTCCTTCAGTGCAAGGAAGAAAAGAAATACAGAAAAAAATGTGGATGAGAAAACAGGGGAAAATAAGTGAAAAATGGTGAGTCTGTGTGTGGAAGAGGACGACAACGCGGTAGGGTACGTTCACCCACAAGCACACAGATGACCCGTGAAAAGGGGATGATTGCCAAGGCAAGAACAAAGAATCACCACCACAACAACAACAAAAATAATTGCAGATCCAACAAGAGAAAGTGAAAAAAAAAAGAAAAACACAGACGATGTCACCAGAGAAAAAAAGAAACTTGTTGTGGCTTCAGGAAGGAAACAGAAAACGGAATGAGTCGATGAAGAAAGAGAGGTATACCTTTGGTGTCTTTCCCTCGTCTCACCTCCTTTGCTGCTCTTCAGCCTTGTCTAAGGGGCACACTTCGGATCCGACAAACAGAAAGAGAGACGGCGGGCGTAGAGATCCAAAAAATAAGAAAAGAAAAAGCAGCTAAGAAACTCACCAGAAAACTTAAATTTTTAAAGTGGAGAAAGAGAAAGATATGGGCACGAAGTGACACCGCCGACCTTCGCCGCAGGCACAACAATTACACCAAAACGAGAGCAGAAGGGGAAAAAGGCAGAGAGAACGCAATCAACGAGCGAAAAAAAATATATATGGGAGTCAACAGCAACAACACGCAAGGAGAGAAACAGAAAGATAAAACAGACAAGGCAGTGTGTAGTTGCAGACTGTGGAGGTACGTCACTCTACTCCAAGGAACTTCGCCCTGCCTGAACGTCAATCTGACCGATCTTTTTTCTTTTTTTTCCCCCTTTTCGCCTCTCTCAACTGTCAGCCTAACAAAAGGAAAGACAGTCAAAAAACAGGTTTAGGAAACACACCGGCTGAAAATGAGAAGGATGATGCACAGTTGAGTTCGGGGCAGGACACACGCTGCTGAGCACCGACAACCACAACACCAACAGCGACGAGACACACGTGATTGGGCAAAGAGGCGCTAGAGTGAAACAGAAAAAAGAAATGGAATGAAAAGGAGAAGGGAAGCGGGAGGGGAGGGTGAGGGTGAAGCTATCACGGCTTCTTTTGGGACAACGCGTCGCTGAAATGTTTAGGGAGAGAGAGAGAGAGAGGGGGAAAGAGGGGCGGAGAAAAAAGAAATGGACAAGACTTCCAGCAGGTACGCAATTAGAGAGGGAGGTAAGTAGTCCGTGTGGAGAAGGCGTGCACGACTGAGAGCGTGCTTGTGTGTGCGCGTGCACCGGTAGAACGGCAAAGATGTAATTCTGCGAGGCGGCACGCAAATAGGCTCTCTGCGGCTCTGAAAGAATGACAAGAAGAGAAAGGAGAAAAAAACCGAAGTGGATCTTTTCGTACTCACTACTGGGCTCTAAGCCCTGTCGCCGCTCCTCCACGAGAGAAGAAGAGTGATAAAAAAAAAGGAATAAATCAAGCAGATACGGCCGTGATAGAAAACAAGGAGGAAATCAGCACATGTACACAGACTCAGAAAAAGAACACGTCCAGATTTTTTTTTTACTTTATGTGTGTGGAGTCGTTTTCTTCTTGCTTTTGTTGATTTGGGGCTGGTGGTCGAAAGTGCGCACGTGCGGCGTCTTCTCCTTCTCTACGTGTTTTCCCTTCGGCTTCTCTGCTGTTGTACGAAGTTGACTGGGAGAAAGGGAGCAGGTGGGAGAGGGTGGGGCGGCACAAGATTCAAGGACGCGGTAAGGCGGGTAGTTGAGGCACACACCAAGTCGTCGCACAGTGGGTTTTACACACACGGCATGGAATGCAAGAGGGAGAAAAGAGGAAAAGGGAGAGAGAGAGAGAGATAGAGAGAGTTAGGTATTGCCTGTGGTGCTTCAGAAAAGCAATAGTGCCACACAGCAAACAGTGTAGAAAACGGAAAAAAAAAGGTGATGCACACTCGGACGCCAGCAGCACACCCCCAACAACGAGAAGCCGCTCGCCTACCTATCCAGCAGCTCTCTCGCGGTCGGTGGTGCGCTGCTCGTTCTTGAACATCAGCATCAGCAAGATGGATCCATTAATTGAGCGTCCGGCCTCTTTCCTGCCGCCACAACAGCAACACAGAAAAGTGCGTGCATCTTGGAGCGCAACAGCTACTAGGTACACCAGAACCTCGCTTTAGCACGTAATTTAGAGAGACGGCGACAGAACACGGCGTGGCGGCGCGCCGTGCTTTCCTAATGCCGCCGTGTTTCCCTTTTTTTTTTACGCGCGAGGAGAGCACGACATGGAAATGCGTGCTGCGCGAACGGGACCGGTGCTCCTCCACACAGGTGCCTCATTGTTTCTTTCCCACCATTTTTTTTTTTTAGTTGTTGATCTGTATGTGCATATTTCGTGTGGTGTGCGCGGAAGCAGCACCGGGTGCAAAATAGGGAGCAAATAAAAGAAGAAAAATCTGGACAAAAGAGGAAGAAGAAGACAACGGAGTATTGAAAAAAAAAGACGGCGTCGACAAGACCCACCACAACGAGAGAGACACAAACAAGCACTCCACCACTCACACTGCGACACACGGCATTGACTCAGAGAAGAGGAATAAAAAGAGGGGAATAGAATATATATTTGGAAAAAAAAACCCGCAATGGTCTTCGCAATTGCGATGGACGCACTTAAAAGGAAAGAAGGCGTACAACAGGCAAAGATGGGAAAGTGGAGAGAGGCGTGCGGCAACGCACAGACGCATCAAATCACACACCGAGAGAGAGAAAGAGATAAAATTAAAAAAGAGGAAGTAGTAGAGGGGCACATAGACAGGTACAAAGCAGACGAAAGCAAAAAGAAAAAAAAGACAACAGCAACAGCAACAAAAGAATTTGTGAACAGAAGACAGGGCGGTTTCTATTTTTCCGTAAGAGAGGTCTGGGTACGGAAGAGAAGAAGAACAGAGAGAGGTGAGGAAAAAAAAGAGGGGAGGAGGCGTTCACAAAGAGAGAAAAAAAAAGAATTTCCGACAGAGATGACGGAATTTGAATTGTAGAAGACTTTTCCACGGGGTAAGAAAAGCAATGACGCGAAAAAAAAAAGACATTGGGGGACATCGGCAGCCGTACGCAATCAGTCAAACCAATACCATAAAAGACGAAAAGAAAAAACATCACAGCACTCGCTGCTAATCCAACAACAATCGTCACAAGGAGGTAGCGAGGAAATTTGTGAAAGAGAAAATAACCAAAAGGAAGCTGAGGTGAAGAGACACAGAAAAAGAAAGGGTGAGAAAGGTTAGGAAAAATAAAAATAACCTGCCACATGAGAAAGAAAAACGGGGCAGCAGAGGCAAAGGGATGCCAGCAGCAAGGGGCAGAACAGAGCAGGATAACAAGCCTCGAAGCAGAAAGAGAAAGAGAAAGAGAAAATAATTGCGCTGTCCACATGTATGAAGCCAACACGAGCCACTAAACTGCGTTTGGAGAAATAGACCAAAGCCCCAAAACGCACAAGACACACGACACATACACGGAAAGAAAAAAAAAAGGAAAGGGAAGAGAGGAAGGTGGAATTAAATTACTCAAAATCAGGGGAGGTGAGGAAAACCAAACGAAGGGAGGGACCAAGTTCTTAAAAGAGCGACAGACAAAATGAAAATTGAGAGAAAACAAAAAGGCACACGCCGTTTTTTTTTTTTTTGGAACAAAACATAACGAAGACAGAAGCCGGACGAAAGAAAAAAACACACAGCAACTCTGAAATAAGATAAAGTAAAACTCAGAGAAAGAGAGAGAGAGAGAGAGAGAGAGAGAGTCCACAATTGAATCCGAAAACACGTTTTTTTTTTTGTAGTTGCTGTTAAACAGTGAGGGGACGAAGAAGATCGGAAAAGGCTCCGATGGAGCGTAAAACGAGAGAAATTGAACGGGGTAGACGAAAGGCACGACCGCGTGTGCTACTCAACAACAAAGAAGAGAAAAAGCTGAAAAATAAGTGTGTGTTTTGCTTGGTTGTATGCCGCTTGTTTGTCGCTCGCCTTCTGCCATCTACGCGTGCCTTACGCTACGCGTTAATAAGAAGGAAAGAAAAAAGAGATGAGGAACAGACGTGCAGGAACCCGCGATGTGAGACATTGCTGCATAGGCATTCAAGAGGCAGAGGAGGCGCGCCGCACACTGGAAGAAAAAAAAAAACCTAGAATTCCGAGAAAAAAATGAGAAAAAAATAGAGTTCGAGAGGGAAAAAAAAGAGGGAAAAAGCGAGACATAAGTGCGTCAGCGAAGAAGCAGGAGGAGAAAGTAAAGAGAGCAACACAAACACACACCGCAACAACGAAAGTTAAGAGAGAGAGAGAGAGGGAGGCTGCATTACTTAAAAAACCGCTCACATCAAGAACGCTCTCCCGCTTTCAGTGACAGAGTGTTTTAAAACTTATATAAATATTTTTTTTTTTGAGTACGCCTGCCTACGCCTCCAACAAACTTTATCTCCCTGCGCTTTTTTTTTTTCTTCTGCGTTTCCAGTCAGAGAAGAACGGCAGAGGAAAGATGAAACAACGGTTGAGGGAAGGGGCTCGACTCGGCCGTCTGGATGAGGGATGAATAGACATGTATACGCCCCAACAGACACGTATGGGGGAAGAAAGAAGAATGGGGAAGTAATGAAAAAAAAAATCAACAATGTCGTGGGAAGAGAGGAGAAAAGAAATGAAAAGAAAAATGTTGCTTGGCAGGAAAAAAAAGTAAAAAAAGAAAACCAACAGGCAAAGGAAGATGTCGGAGGCAACGCTGCAGATAAATGTATATTTAATGGGTGAAGACGCAGCTGCACGACTGAAAGAGTCAAACAAGAATCACTCGTGGGGCATGAATGACGCTTTTCTTCTTCCTGTCCAAACACAGACACACGCACACACACACACATACACACACACTTCTCTTACAAGAAGGGCCTGGCAAAATTTTTGTTGTTGTTGTTGCTGTCATCGTGGGGCGTCGCTTTCTGACGATGCTTTGCCGCGTCAGTGAGGCGCAGATGCCGCAACGTCCCATTGGCAGGCAGAAAAAAAAAAACAAATAAGAGAAGAGCAAAAAAAAAAAAGATTACTCGAGGGACGGTTGGCGGCTAAACAGAAAGCAAAGCCACCGCGCTCGTTTCTTTTTGGTTCAAATGGTGAAATGGTCGTCAGCGATTTTGCTCCGAGGGTCTCGTCGCTCTTTTCCTCTTTTTTGATCTAAATCACGCTCACTCGACAGCGCTGAACATGAGATCGTGAAAGCGGTGAGCGGCGGTGAAGAAGAAAAAATGCACGCATCGATACAAAGAAAAGACGCGTGCTGGTCATACATGCGTGCAGTTGAACGAAACTAGAGGAAGGGGAGAGGAGATAGGGAGACAGGTTATTTTTTCCACCAGCTGTTATCATCGTACGGACAAACAGGCACGCAAACTTAAAGAAAAGTCCAGAAGGCAGAAATGAAAAAGAAAACTGAAGAGAAGGGAGGAGGGAAGAGAAAAAGACAAAAAAAAAAGAAAAAACAAGACGCCATCGCCCAACAACAAGTCAGTAACCGATGAGAAAAAAAAGGGAAAAATACCTCCTACGGACACGACTGAGCAGAAACACCGCGAAGGCACAATTACAAAGACAAGAAAAAAAAAACAGAAGGCTTGTGGAACACACCTGTATTTAAATGACATCAAAAGCATGCAGCTTTTCTACTTTCTCTCTCTCTCTCTCTCTTTCTTCCGGCGCTCCTTTGAGACACGCACATGCCCTCCAGCAAACACAGAAGCGCAGAGAGCCAGAGCAGTCGTTGAGGTCACTGGAAAAATCAAGAAAAGTAGACGTGAGGGAAACAAACAAGCAGAAAAAAAAAATACAATCAAAGCCGACAACACGCGCGACGTGGCTGCACAGACAAATATAGAGGAAAAAAAATGAGAACGCAGCGACCGTTGCATCGCCACGCTCTCGCATTAACATACGGACCGACGTCACTGGCACAGATGCCAATGACAACGAGCCACCACAAGGCAAAGCCACGCAGAGAGTGCGAGCAAAACATCACCTTCAATAAACAAGATCAAAGATGACAAAAATGGTAAAAAACAAAACAAAATAAAATAGGTAATAGAAGAAAAGAACATCAAACGGTATTCTACTCTGAATAGACAGGAGGAACAAAAAATGAGGTACTCAAGAAAAGAAAAAAAGGGAGGGAATAATTAAATCGTATAGGAGCAGAAGAGAACAAAGAAAACACAAGCAATGCTGATGCTACAGGCACGAAACGTATTTGCTGTGCTTGCGCATGAAGAAAGGGAAACAAAAGAGAAATAAATTAAAGGCAAACAGGAGGTATTCACCACAAGAGACAGCAGAATTTAGAGGGAGGAGTAACAGCAGTAAGAGGGCAAATGGAAAAAAAAAAGATTCAAAGTGTGACTATTGGAACATCCGCCTGCCATACCCACAGCTCTACTCTCCCCTTTGCAGGTTCGCTTCTCTTATCATACACCCTCCTTGTGGTGAGCCAGCTCCACCTCTCCACGATCAACGTACTGTCGCACGCCGCCTTTGTCGGCTCATGGCGAAGAAAACAGAGCATATTTTATTTATATAGCGCAAAAAAAAAAAAAAAACACTTGCGCTCCTCACTGACGCTGGCGGAACTCGGGCGGCGGTGGGACGTTGGGGATGGTGGCGCCGGAGTTGCCAGCGAAGCTGCTTGACCGCCCGCGGCGACCACTCTGCGGCACCGGCGGCAGCGCAACGCCATCGCCGCGTGACGACGCCACGAAGGCGCGTCGCGTTGGGGTGCTAATGTGGCCCGGTGTTGAGGCGCCATCAGTGCTGAGCGTGACGCCCTCTAGGCTGCGATTCTTCACCGTACCAGTGCTGCTGCTGCCGCCTGGCAACGTGTTGGGTGACCCGCTGCGCGCCGTCGCGGTGACGGAGCTGCTGAGGCCGTAGCCACCCCCGCCTGTTGTGGCTGCTAAGGTGCGTGTGGTGCGAGCGGCGTCCCACGAGGAGGAAAAACCTCGCGGACCCGGCACAGGGATGCTACGCGCACGCGCGTCGTCGTTGTCGTCGCCCGCGTCGGACGCCTGGGTGGCGTGCTGGAGCTGGTGCATGAAGTTGCCGGTGGCGCTCTGAGCCAACCCGCTGGAGGAGATGGTGTCCTCGAAGTTGCCGGAGCTGCGCAGCGTGGCGGCGGAGTTGACGTTGCGGATGACCGGCACCGCCGACGCCACGCCGTTGTTGCCACCGTTGGCCGCTGCTGCGGTGGTTTGATGCACCTGCGGCAACACCGGCGACCGCGACGTCGTTCCGTTGGTCATGTTCGCACTGCTGCCCATTGGGTGGCGCCGTCCCGAGGTGCCGGCGGCCGACTCCCCACGCGACGGCGCCGCCGAGGGCTGCCGTGCGGAGGCAAGAAACTCCCCTTCGACGGAGATGGACTGCGCCATGGACGCGCTCGGTGGAAAGGCCGGACGTGACGCCGACCGCAGCGGGGACACACCGCTCTGCGACGCCATCGAGATGCTGTACTCGTTCTGCGAGACGATGCTAGAGCGGCGGCTGCGGGACATGACGCTGCCGTTCCCGCACCCGCTGTTCCGTGCCAGCGAGGGTCGGGCCGGCTGATGCGGGTAACCGCCCTGCCGGTTGCCGTTCGTCGGCAGCACCATAGCCAGCGTCATGCCGTCCCACTCGCCCTCGACGTCGACGTGGGCGGCCTGTCGCCGCAGCGGGTCGCAGTACACGTCGAAGGTGTGGTGCGAGATGTACAGACGGTTCTGCAGGAGCTGCACAAACATAAACTCCAGCGCGTTGATGTCCTCGTTGGTGACGCCGCCCACGACGGAGAAGTCGCGGTTGTTGAGGGTGCGGGTGTCCATCACCTTGCTGCAGATCCGTGTCGACGTGATGAGGAATTTGAAGATGTTGTGCGGGTGGAGGAGGAGGCTGGGGTACATGGCGAGGAGCCGATCCAGATAGAGGCAGCAGCACACGAGCACCGAGGGGGAGACGTAGGTGTACTTGACAATGCGCCTTAGATAGTCGTGGACGGAGATGGTCGGCACCTCGCGTGTGGAGAAGGCGTTGATGGCAGCCTGGAAGACTTTGGCCCCCAACACGCTGTTGCGGTCTCCCGCGTTGTCCGCAGCGTTCGGGTGCGGCTGGCCCCTCTCCGCAGCAGCGTCGCTACCCGAGTCCTCCCGCTCCTTTCCATCGCGTGTTGGGCTCGACACGGGGGAGGAGGAGGAGGAGATGTAGGCCGGCATGCCAGCGCTGCGGCGGATGACGTCGTGCTCGGCAATGGTGCACTCAATCGCGTACGCCAGCACGGGCACAATGTAGCGATACTCCTGCGCGTGCTTCTCCTGCAGTGTCTCGGACTCGTTCAGCACCCGCCCAGAGCGCTTGCTGTGACGCAGCGGCACCTTGACGGAGGGCGTCAAGGGGAAGAGGTGGATGGGCTCCTCCATCGGGGGTGGGAAGGGGAATTGGTGATTTGTCGCCGCCGCCGCTCCCCAGGTCGGGTTCGCCGCGCCGTCGATGGAGCGGCACGTCGTGGCGGCGCTGTTCGTGACGCGGCTGCTGAGGTTGCCGCGGCCGTTGATCAGACTCGGTGGCGACGGCGTCGCGGTGGCGCGCTTGAAGAAGCTACAGATGAGCGGCTTCGCCATTGGCTCCTCCAGCGCGTGCGGGTGGATGGCCCCAGATTGGCTCTGGTCGCAGTCGACAATGGTAGAGGGCATCTTTTCTCCTTTGGGCAGCTGAGGCACTGTGTCTGCGCTGTGCGTTTTTGTCCACACACTCAGTACCACACTACAAAAAAAACTTCTCAGCACTGAGAACTACCTCGCTCTTTTTTTAATTTTTTTTTTAAGGCGGAGTGGGGTGATATCCGCAAGAATATCTGAAGGGTTTTTATTTTGTCGGTTTTGTATTCTTGTGTATTCCCTGATCCTGCCTTATGAAACACAGCGCAAGGCAGTCGCTAACAATGAACAAAACGCGTCCAGTTCTCCGTGCTGTTGGTTGCCTAACACTATCTGCTGAACGATGAGGTTGCAAAACACAGAGAGAACGAAAAAAAAAAAAAATCTGTCCTCCACGCTGGCCGCGTCGTCACACAGCAACTCCTACAACAATATGTGTGAGGAAGAGGCGGCGGATGAGCACCAGTGGAAAAGAAAAAAAAAGTGAAAATAAAAATGCAAGAAACAAAAAAGGTATTGAAAAAAAATGTACAAACGCCGTTTTTTTTTTGGTTTTGTTTTGTTGCCTCCTATTTTGTGTGTGAGGCTGACGACAAGTCGCAGGCTTGAGCTCCGGCCTTCTGTTAGATGTCTCTCCGTGTTTGTGTGCAGATTTCCGCCGGCTTCTCTTGGGATACGCGGATAGGTAGTCAAGCCTCAGGCAACACGAGGAGAGACGCAGCAGGAGTGAAGAAACACAAACACGCAAAAAAAAAAGTCCTTCCCTCGCTCTTCACAAAACGCTCAAACTCGCACGCGAGCAACAGCTACAAGGACCAGCCCAGCAGTTGGGGCGTTGATTTTAATGTCGATGGCGCTTGTGCGTGAGTTAAGCAGCACCACACAAAACGTAGAAAAAACAAAAGGCAGTGTCACGAGATATCAAATAGAAAAAGAGAGCAAAAAAAAAAATGACGAATGTCAATGAAGAAGGAAACGAGAAACCAAAAGCAACAATAGAAAAAAAAAAAAGCAATCTTTTATTAAAGTTCACTATGCTCTTGGCAATAGACTTCGCGAAGCAAATGCGTGGCAATAAGTGGGGTGAAAACGCACGTGAAGAAAAGAGGAGGAGAAGGAAGGAGGGGCAAGAAGTAAGAGCAGATCAAGTGATCGATCGCAGCACAGTGGGGGATGCTAAGGGAAGTAGATACACGAAATGACGACTGGCTGGTGTACTCAGGCGAGAAAAAAAAGTGTACAGCGTGCCCTCGCTGTGACGCAACGAACGACGCTGCCGTTTGCATCACTTTCACCATTTTTCCATATCACCCTATTGCCGAAAAGCAACAACGATGACTCAGGGCTGTTCCTCGCAAATAGCCGGAAAGTGTACAGGCCTTACGCAGTGTCGACAAATGTGATCACAGGCAAAAAATGTTCTGAGCCGAGGAAAGGCGACGACCGTCAGCAAAACGCTCAACACGGGCACGAGACACAGCACAGGCAGTCTCTTTTTTTTTTTTCGTTATTGCAGAGACTGCGTAATTTCTCAGCGCAGTGGCAGCCGACGCACAAAAAAGCACACAAACACACAGCGAGAAATAAAGAAAAAATAAAGATAAACAGTGAACTCTCCACTGACGCACAGAGCTCAGCCACCTCGCCAGCTGAGTGTCACTTGAGCACCGCCAGCTTGAAGCGACGACGGCAGTCGCGGAGGCGAAATACCAAAAAATACAAAACCCATAATAAATTGAGCCTGCTAGATTGCGCAGCACACAAACAAACACACACACGCAAAGGCAGCTAGCACGGCTCTGCACAATTCACTTTTTTGAACACCCTACTCATTGATGCACTCTTCCGCAACGCTACGCACACAGAGTCGCGTTTCTCACGACACTACTGGGGTTCCCATTTCGCTCAAAAGCCACACTGCAGTGGTCTGGCCCTCCACGTACGCACCCGTGGCAATCGAACGGAGAGAAAAGGCCAGCGATCTCTTCATCTGAGCCACGACATCCGCTCGCCAAGCCGGCGCCGAGGCACTAGCTGTGTCTGCGCCAGTCACCAGCAACGTTCGCAGCGAGCACAAGCAGTCTCGCACAAGAGGGGCGTCGCTGCGCTCTGACACGAAGACGATGGCGCTTTGTTGGACTACGGCGAGAGCAAGCTGCCGCGCCACCTCCTCAGGTAGGCCGCTTGCCGAAGCAGCAGCGGAAGAGGACGCCAGCAGAACGGCGACATTGCGAAAGATCGCGGCGGCGGCGGCCTTGCAGTTGTTGCGTGTTGCTGTTGGAGTATCCCTGGTGAGGAGGCTGGTCATCCCAGGCAGACGCGCCACGAGCCACACCAACATGGACTGTGCAGCAGCGTCGACCGAGGCAACAGCGCCGGGCTTCATGCACACGCCTGCAATGACGCCGGCAGCGAGCCGCAGCGCGACCAGCCACTCCGCAGGCGAGGCTGGCAGCTGCTGCTCCTGTGGCGGCTTCTGCACGTCCCATATGGTGGCAAGGCTACGCAGCAGCTGCACAGCCACCTGCGGCTTGTCCTGTGCAATGACAAGCACGTAGCGAAGGGCGTCAATGGCGGGAAAGCGCGAGCCGGCAGGGAGGGCGGCGTAGAGCTCCACCAAGCTGCCGCACACGTCGGCACTGCTCACCGGGGGTGTTGCGAGCTGGCCTACGGTGTTGTGAAAGGCAGGGCTGTTGGGAAGAAGCGAGGTCACCTTTGTCTGTGCCGCGGCGGGATTGAAAGCGTCGAAGGTCTGAGGCGTCGCCCACGGCGCGAGCGGTGCAGTGGGGGAAGCGGGTGGGTTCGGGCTCGCGCTGGACGTGGGAGCGGCGGAGACCGCCGGCGGTGGTGCCGCAGGAGCCGGGGCAGAGGCTCTTTGACTCATGCCCTCTAACCCGGGCACTCGCGCCAGGTCCTCCGGAGAGATGTGCTGCATCAGGAAGTTCTGAATCTCCTCCTGCGAGTCCTCGGTGACGACGCCGCGGTTGTCTTGTATAAAGCGCTTCGCCGTCTCCACCAGCCCCTCGCCAACCCTGTAGGCCAGCTTCAGCATCTTACCCTCGACGTCAACGTCGAAGAGGTAGTCGTATGATTGGCCGTTGTGGAAGAACTTTTCTCGCCTCTGGCTTGACGCGCCTGTGTAGCCCTGTGCGTCGGGGCCGGAGACCACCACGCCGATCTTCTCCCACCGTCCCGAGTTCCAAACGTACAGCTCAACCTCGCCTTTTTCATTGCGCGCAAACAGGCGCTCACCCTCCTGCCCCCCGCGGCGCTGGCCAATCTCATGTGTGTAGGGCATCGACCCAACATCGAGGCCGCCCGTAGCCGCGGCTGCGCCGCTCGACTGCGCGATCTTGACATCCACCGTCTGCGACGACACCGCAGCCTCGAGCACCTCCAGCTTTTCGATGGACGCCATGTGGTCGTAGTCGCGTGTCCACACACGCACAACGTGGTCAGACCCGCCCGTGACAATGTGACCATCCGAGGCCGCGGCGACGCTCCAGACAACACAGGGGTGCTGAATGACCTGGACCGTGGCCAGCTTGTCACTCTGTGCGCCACCTCGCCACACGCGCACAGTGTGGTCCTCGGAAGACGAGTACAGCTCTGACGAGCGCGGAGACCAGCACACGGAGTACACCAGTGAGTCGTGCCCCTCCAGAATCTGATATGGGTTCTCACGCCCGAGAAGCCACAACCGGATTGAACAGTCGTTGCCGGCTGACGCAAAGCGTTGCCCGTCAATGGCACAAATGCACTGCACCACGTCCCTGTGCCCTGAGAAGATCTGGATGGTGGCGCCGGTGGTGGCATCCCACGCATGGATAGTCTTGTCGCCAGAGCACGACACAATCTTCGAGGTGTTCGCGAGCTGCGCAACACCGCGGATCGCCGTTGCATGCTTGTCGTACACTTGCTTGGGACGTCCGCTCTTGTGGTCGAAGACGATCACCATGCCGCCCCAGTCACCCGACACAATGTCGCCGGCCAGCGAATCGCGCACGTCGGCGGGAGCGCTAGATGACGTGAAGGTCATCACAACGCCGCAGCACACACCGCTACTGTGGCCGTCCAGAACAGCCTCTACAGCCGACGTCTGCATATTCCAGAGAGCAAGATGATTGTCGTTGGACCCGGTGACGAGGCACGGCTCGCCGTCCAGAAGCTCAATCCCTGGGTGGAACAGAGCAAAGTTGACAAAGGCGGTATGTCCAATGAAGGTCAGGTTGTCCTGCAAGCTGTCGCCAGCCTCTGGGACGGTGATCCATTTTGCGGTGTTGTCTCGCGACGCGGAAAAAAGGCTGCTGGAGTCGTGTTCGCAGGTGCTCACAAACCGCACGTCGGATGTGTGGGTGCCCCCATCTGCCTGTAAGATAAACGACTCCTCTGAACCTGCAGCTGCCATGGCGAAACCGATGCCGTATCAAGCGATGCTTCGTCAGCTATTGCAAGTGTGTCGAAAGCAAAGAAAATTGCAAATGTTGGCAAACGCCAATAGAACGAGAAAAGAATATGTGGTTGAGCGCCAGCAAGCAAGGCGGATAGGGGAATGCTTAGCGAGCTTTTCGAAAAGACCAAATTAATTTGAAAGACGAAAAATGAAGAAGCGAGAGAGCCTATTCTAGTAGTCCGCTTGTCTCAATTCGCTTCGGCTAATCAGGGTTCGACTTTTATTTTTTGCTTTCTCGATAGGCTGATCCAATTACCGATGTAATCTTTGTGACAACAGACAGAAAGCAAAAAAGAACAGGGAAGGAGAGGAATGGATGCATTGAAAGAGGGCGTATTAATGAAGCACCAGGTGCAACAGAGGGGGCTGGTTTGCTTTCCGGTCTGCACAACAGCGATAAAGGATGCTTTTGTCTGCAAGATTATCGGGCTGAACGATGTGAAATATGTCGCAGAAGAGAAAGCATGCGCAACGATAATCGCGGTGAGGAAAGCTAAAATCTACTGGTTTTTTATTCGCTTTTTTTTTTTGCATGTCGTTGATTGTAAATGTTTGAGCCTGTGATAGTCTTCTCAGTATGAATGAAAAATCTGGGCTGAAATAGTAGTGCGAGGTCCATCCTTGCTACACAATTGTCCGTGTATCCTTTAGATCGTTAAATCACTCCGATGCTCTTCGGCTCGTTGGAGTAGCCTAGTACGGACAGGAGCTGAAGTCCGTAGCGAGACGCGTTGTATGATGTCCAGGCAAGAGAACCGAACGATTCCGCCCAGGCGTGCGGCAACACAGATAGCGGAGCGAGCAAACCAGCATAATTACCACCGGCATCTGCGTCTGCGTAAGCAGAAACCCACTTCAGTTCGTCCTCCACAGTCCAGGAAGAGCAGAGAGTAGCCCGCGACGGACGCGAAAGTGCCCAACGGATAAGCTCAAGCCGCAGATACCACATTGAATCGTGGCCCTTTTCACAGTGGCGCCGAATTTCCTCTTGTGTGCAGTGCATCAGGGACTTCCACACGCTTGGCGCTGAATCGCTCTCCAGTCTACCTTGCTCCTGTGAAGCGTTAAGCTGCGGTGTGCCCTGCAGTCGACGCAGGTCGTCTCTCTTCTCTTGCAACTCGAGAAGAAAAAGCAGGTAGGCTGTCGCCGAGCAGTCGCCATTGTGCTTTTGTATAAATTCGAGAACTTTCTCGTGGTCGTAGCGGATGATTCTGCCTGCATCTAGCGAGGTGTCGCCTAGCAGCGGGAGTGGCAGGTAGCAAGCTTGAGACACGCAGCGCCTGTAGTGCCACGCATTGTAGTTCATGGGATGATTGTGTGCAGCAGTAAAGAATGTCACGTCATCCTGACGCTGCAACCGCACCACTGATAAGCAGGCGGGACCTTCAGAACTGCTCGTGTGCGTTAGCAACTGACGTGTCGCCATCTGCACGATAATCCACAGACGGTACTCCCACAAGCATTTGAGCTTCGGTCCGACGCTAAGCAAAAGGTCGAGAAGAATGATCTCCTTTAGAAAAAGACGCAGCATTGCATTCGGAGTGGCCGACTGGTCCCCAGCACATATGCCGTCACGCATCCAAAGACGCCGACAAGCGATGAAGGGCTCGAGTTGGGGGTTGCAAAGCCACGAGAGGGCGACAAACGCTTGTGACTTGTGCCGCAGCATGGCTCGTGTAATGTGCGGCGACTCCGCCAAGCTGTCTGAGGAGCGACTGCACTGTCCGCTGGGTTGCTCTCTAGAATCTGCCGAAGAAGCGTGCTGTGCAGCGTAGGCTTCAGTGTAGTGTGCCCGCACACTTTTTACCAAGTTCTTCTTGACCAATACAGGAAAGTCAACAGCTTTTGCACTCCCCTGAGGCGAGGCAGGCTCTTCAAACAGGCACATCACTTGACACCCATTTTCGGGCAAGTCGCCAAAGCCGAGAGCGGCTCTAACGAGAGAGCTGTCCGTGGTCGTGAGGCTACGATAATAGAGTCCGGCGCCGCGCTCCAAAACAGCATTGAGATCCTCTGCCGCTTGTGCGATGCCAGATTCAATCTTGTGTTGCATACTTGGCGACCATTAAAAGAAAGAGGCGTGGTGCAACGACTTTGGGAGGGTCGGGACTGAGTGTGCCAGTCTAAAACAAAAAAAAGCAGTAAGAAAACACGGGAGAGGACTACGCGAGATTTTAAAAGAAGTTGCTGGCTTTGGAGGTCAAAAGCCCAATGCTTACGCCACCTCATTCGGCTATGTGTGCATTGGGCAACGGTGGTCACATTGCACAGTGAGCGAGAAGCCAGCCCACCAGTGACAATAGAAAAAAAATTCACGATTATTGCAAGTATTTTTTTTTTCTTCAATCTCACGCACGACGGCTGATTTCAGCAACAAGAAATAATACAGGGAATGAGACAGAGTGTTCATTGGAAGGGGAAATGCAGTGAAATATTTGAAAGGCCAGCGCTGATCATCCACGACAGTTGACAAAAAAGCAGTGATTTTTTTTTTTTGGCGTTGCTGCTTCCTTATTAAAGCAAAAATGAAAGCATGTGACTATAGCCTCGTGACACGGTAGCCTTAATAAAGCAGTTAAAATATAACAGTAGAATTGAGAATGCACGGCTACCGCAGCAGCGTGTCTTTGGCTTCGTTGAGCTTTGTCGCAATGTATGGTGTGCCGCTGACATCGCTGTGGAAGTCCTTCATCATGTTTCTGTAACGCTTTTTCACCTCCTCCGGCGGTGGCCGGCGAAAGACTGCTTCGGCTTCGCTTTCCTTGAAACCAAGCAACATGTAGGCTTCGCGTTCCGACATGGTGGGCTGGAAACCGTACTCGTACTGGTGGTAGGGACGGACGTGGCGGATGACGCGAGCTGCCTGTGCGCCGCCCGCCGCCGACGCACGCTGCGCCACTCTTGGCGCAAGGCGTCCTGCGTAGTACAATCCGCAACCGACGAGAATGCCAGCGAGGAGCGGAGCCGCCATTGAGCAATTGTAATGGTTGTGTGTAGCTGGAGTGAAAATGGGTCGAGGGCAAAAGGGAGGACAGAAAGTGACGTGAAGTAGAAGTGCGAACAGCGGCTCAGAGCACGCACGACATGGCATGTGCACCGCTAAAATTTTCTCAGTTGCTCTGTCTTTCATTTCTGTGACATTTTCATCTCTTCTTTAAAGGCTTAGGCCGTCTCTCTTTTCCTAGGAGGAGCTTCGGGTTTGGCGAGTAGGGTTGGGGAAAAGGAAAAAAGGGGGGGGTTTCTGGTGGCTCGCCTAGGGGTTTGGGCAGCAACTCCTGCCCCAAAGACCAAGGCCCAGCCCAGCAAGCGAACCTGGGCAAAACCGCCACGCCACTGCTAGGAGAAAGAGAGGAAGGAAAAAAAGATAATTCTAAAAAGTGTGTGAAGGAATTGCATTTTCTGAAAAACAAGGCTGCACACACGGTTGGTTCGCTCCAGGCAACTTTCACGCATGGCTGGCCGTCTCAAAAGGCGAGATGTTCCGGTGATACTTTATCTCTTTTTTTTCTTTGGAAAGCAAAAGCGAGCAGTTCAGTTCCAGGCGCCGCAACCCACCGTAACGCAAAGAGACGCGCACAGATTTTCAGACTTCGTACGAAGCAAACGAACGCCTCACTCACCAGCGACGGCATTGCTATTGCGGAGGGGCTTCTTGCGCGGCCGGCTCCGCGAGCGCGCGCTGCCCCGCTCATAGGCGCGGCCGTCCTCAAAGGCGATCCGCAGCTGCTCGCCCACCTCATCCTTCAGCCTGTGCATAATGCACTGCCGGTCTTTGACGACCTCGTCGTAGGCCTGCTGCAGCTGCGCCACATGGTCTTGCGCCATGCGCTCACTCCGCCGCACCTCACTCTCGTACAAAAAGTGCAGCCGCTCCTTCTCAAGCTGGGCGATGCGGTCGCGGTCCTGCAGCAGCTGCAAACGCGCGCGCAGCTCTGTTACCTCCTCCTGCTGACGCCGGAGAAGCAGCAGGTCGGCGTCGGTGGGCGGCGCGGCGGTGTCAACCACGATCCCCGCCTGCGCCAGTGCCAGCCGCTCCGACTCGCCAAGCTGAGGTGCGCTCTGCTCGTCGACGGCCGCCAGCGCTGCGCTGTCGTCTCTCTGCAGGGCCGCACTGTCTGTGATCCACGTGATGCCAGCGTCGAAGGCGATGAGGATGGGGTCCCAGAACAACTCCAGCAGCAGCTCCTGCCGCGCCAGCCGCTCCGCCTCCTCCAGCTGCGCCGCAAGTGCTGCGTTGCTCTTTGCGATGCCGTTTACCGACGCCGTCTTGTCAACGGGGCCGACGTTGCCTGCTCCAATGACACGCACGTTGTTCGACCACGCGCCGTCTTGCGCGAGCTCCTGCAGCCCCGCAACGCGCTGATTCAGACGCAGCTCCTCGTGCCGCAGTCGCTCCACCTCCAGCGTGGCCGCCGTCAGCGCCGTCTCGGCATGCTGCTTCTGCTGCCCCAGCTCCGCAGTGCGACGCCGCAGCAGCGCCACCTCCTCCGAGAGACGCAACGCCACCGTGCGGTGCTCCTGTGCGGCTGCCGTGGCCGTCTGCAGCTGCGCCAGCTCCGCCTCCCGCAACAGCCCCATCTGGGCAACGGCGTCGTCGAGACGGTAAATTTGCGTTTGGGCAATGACAGGATCAAAGACGGCGAGGGCGGCCTGCAACGCCGCGTGCACCTCGGCCTCCTCTCTGGCCGCCAACACCGCCGCACTCGTTCCGCCGTCCGTCACGGCCGTGGCGGCTGCATGGGCGATGTCGGCGTCGCCGCTGCACACCCCTCGCAACACGCAGACTGTCCGTGTGAGGTCCTCGACCTGCAGTTGGGCTCGCTGCAGCTGCGTGCTGAGGTAGGTGATGTGGTTCAGCAGGCGGCGCCGGTCAGCGTAGTCGGCGGCGGTAATGTGCACCGGCGCTCCGCTGGAGCTCTGCGGCGCTGCCGGTGCGTGCACGTTTTGCTCACCTTGGCGCATTGGCTCGCCGCCGTCTTCGCGCTCCGCGTCGCTCAGCGTCTCGACCACCCCACGCTGTGCTTCCCGCGGCTGCGGCGGTGATGTGGACGGCGGTGTCCGTGTCGCCCCGTCAGCGTCTGCCGAGCGGTCAGTCGGCGAGGACAGCGCGGACACGCCGGTGATCATGGGGCTGTGCTCGCGGGGCGAGGAGGCGAGGTGCACGCTGGACGGCGTACGTGTGGGGGTGTCTGTCATGGTCAGCACCATCACTGAAAAGGCGGATCACGACGACAGCTCTATGTTTGGCGCCCACCTCTGCGTGTCAGCTAGCAAAGGAGGGCTACTTTTTTAAGGGAAAGGACAAAGGGGACGCTCTCCCACTCCTTCTCTCCCACTGGTCTATGGTACACGTCACTCTGCTTCTCAAGAAAAGAGAAAAAAAAAAAAGAGTGAAGCAGTGGAAATCGATTGAAACAAGAAAGTAAAACAAGTCGTAGCAAAGCAAGTCTGCTGTGGTTTCACCACTGAAGGCACCTCTACTCGCTCACTCGCTCTCACGCAGCTGCAGGTGGTCACTGTACAAGATGGCAGGAGAAGAAGCGCGTGCACGTGCGAGAGGTTTAGTTGAAGTAAAATGACGCAGACAGCGAAGAGGCACGGATTGAGAAAGACGTTGATAGTTGGGCTGCAGGAGGACAGAGTGCCATAGATGCGAGGCGGGAGACAGCGCGGGAAGCGGTGCGAGGCACGCTTTCCGTTTCATGAATCAGCACTCTTTTTTCTGGGAGCACAAGAAAAAGAAAATAAAATAGCCGACACTCCTAAATCCGTCAACCACTCCCTCAGCAACGGCAGAAGAGACGAGATATACCATAAAGAGAGGGATGGGCACAAGCGGTTTCTTTCCGATGTAGAGCGGCCACAGCGGCACATACGCGCATTTTTGCGTTGCACCTCATGTGGACTGGTGGACATGACAGCAAACAAACATGACGTGACGAGTTGTTACATAAGCAAAGGAGGCCGAACAGGGGGATCACGAAGGCGAACGGAAGCTAATAAAGTAAATTATTATTAAACAAAAAAAAGAAACGGGAAATGATTCACGCACGCGAGGCTCAGCCTACATCGACACACACTGGTGCTTCTTGTCGCGCGAGCTGGTGGCGTCATCAGAGGAGCGGCGCGCAGACGACGACGTCGTGGCGGTCATCGTCTTGGCCACCTTGTTCGCCATGAGCTCCATCATGTGCTGGTTTGCCTCCGCCACCCCCTTGTAGCCTGGAAAGTAGTTCACATCAATCACGACGGGAATGCTGTCGAGCAGCAGCGGCGTTGGGGCACCGGTGGCCCTGTCGAACATGTCGTCCGCCTTGAAAGGCAGCGGGGCGGCGGCGCCGGCGGCGTTGGCGGCAGCGGCAGCGGCCGGACTTGTCAGCGCCGATGTGGCGGGCGACGACCTGCGTGGCGAGGTCGTCGAGGCCGTCTCGTACTTCACGGTGGCGCCGTCCGTGTGGCCGATGCCGCGCGTGGACTTGCGCTGGTAGGCGTGGGCGAGGTGCTGCGGCACCAGCACAATGTCGAAGCCGTACATGGTGAGTCCGATGCCGCCAAAGCCGGACATCTCGGCTGCCAGTTTGCTGACCGCCGTGTAGGCCGGCGTGCCGGGAGCGAGGAAGGCGTCCCACAACTCACCCGGGGCAACCATCGCCTCCCACGGCACCGCGGCGGGGTCGGCGGACGCGGACTGCAGCGCCGCTCGCGACAGCGTCACCGGCGGGCTCAGCGGCGACGTTCCTTCTCCGGTGCGGCTCGACAGCGGCGGCGGCGGCGGCGGCGTCGTGCTGCGCTCATTGGCGGCCTGTGCGGCGTAGTCGGCGCCACTCGTTGCCTGCGACAGCGCCGGCCGCGACGCCGTGCCGGAGAAGCTGGCGACAGGGGAGAAGAAGGCCTTGTCCTGCGAGTCCATCATCACCGGGTTGTCGAGAGTGGTCGACCCTCGCGTGCTCTCCCAGAGGTGGGCAAGCAAGTTTGCGGTAGGGTTCACCTTTATGTAGATGTGGGGGGCGATGCAGTACACCTTGATCACCACCGGCAGCGCGTAGACGTACAGCTCCTGCAGCACGAAGCGCTGCGACTCCTTCGGCAGCACCGCCTCGACCGCCGGCGGCACCCGCACGTCGCGGTCGCGGGTGCGCCACATGACAAGAAAGTGCGTGAAGGCGGGCCCGGTGCCTTCGTCCGGCTTCGCGATCCACCACCGCCCCTGCGCCGTTCCGCTGGCCCGCGCCTCTTTTCCGCTGCTGTCCTCCGCCAGCGTGAAGGAGTGGATGCCGAGCGGCGTCGCGGCCTCCCCGCCGGTGCCTCCACCACCCGCCGCTGCTGCTGCTGCTGCCCGCTGCTGCGCCGTCGGCCGGTCCCACATGAAGGTGCGGGGGATGAGGGCGGCTGAGCGACCATCAGCGCCAGTGTTGTCGAGCAGCTTGTAAAGCATGCTGCGGGTCATGAGCAGCTGCACCTTTTCCAGCGGGTCAACGACGACGAGGGGTGTCTGCCGCTGCCGGCTGCGCTGCTTCTGCGCCAGCTTGCACCACCGCTCAAGCGCGCGGATGGCGGACGGAGAGCCGAAGGTGGCGACCTTGTGCAGCACCACGTCCACCTCGCTGGCAAGCCGGGCCGCCTCGACGACGGCGGCGTCGCCCGTGGACGTGGCCGTGTCGGAGCCCTCTGGGTCCCCTTCCGGCACCACGCCCTTGACGGCGTCGTCGGCGCTGACCACCATGCAGTGGTGCCGCGCGTCGTAGTTCAGGTTCACGAAGCGGAAGAGGCAGCTGTTCACAATGGTGCGAGTGCTCGAGCGCGGCGTGCCGCGGTCACCGTCGTCTGCCATCGCGCGGCTGTTGCCGCGACTGCGCGGCTTCGGCGGAGTGCTGTCGGGCCGACCCGGGCTCGCGCCAAGGCCGGCGTTGGGGTCCGACCGCACGGCGCGTCCAGCTGCTGCTGCGGCGGCCTGCTCCTCGTGCTCCGCACGCAGACGGGCGTTGTGTGCCTCGCCAGCCGCCCGCAGCGCATCGAAGGACTGGTGGTGCTTCTTGGCGCTGGCGCAGAGGGCCACGGTGATGGTGGGCAGCGGCGACGGCGCCGCAGGAGAGGGCGATCTCGCGTGGCTCATTGTATATAGAGATATTTTGCGTTCAGCGACACTAAGGAGAGAGTTCTATGTACCTCTCCTTTCTATCCAACCCGGCGCGTGCGACTGCGGTGTGTGCGTGGGTGCGGCGAAGACGAGCTGATATGTGCCGTCTCTCTCCTGCTGTGCCTCGTCTGCACCTCCCCTCCTACCACTGCGGCAGCAGCACTCCGCTACACGTCTGTCAAGTGTCCGAGGTGACGCTTCGAAAAAAACGCACAAACGAACAAAAAGCAAAAAAAGAAGCTATGTGAGTCTTTGAGAGCAATCGCTGCTTCGACACAAAGATAGCAGCTCTCAAAGCTGAAGAGATTGTATGTGGTTTTGAGTGGATAAGGTTTTTTTTTTTTTTGAGATGGTTGATGCACGCACCGGTATACGTGTAAGTGCGTGTGCGTGTATGGTGCACTGCTGCTTCGATACGACTCTACTGCGTCTGCTACACGGTCGCATTTTTAGAGAGAAAAGAAAAGAGGACGGGTGACGGGAGAAGCAGAGAAGGGGTGCGACAGAGGGGAAAAGGTCGATGAAGTGTGTGGTCCAGCGAGAGGGAAACGGGCCGCTGTCAGCAACACCAACAGAGTGGAGTGCGATGCAGCGGATGGCCTTAGATACGAAAGAGCATGGCCCTCTTCTTCTCGAACTCATGCTAACGGAACATTCTTTTTTTTAAAGCATTGTAGCCTCTGTGAATACACCGAAAACAAATATATAAGAAACACACATCGGCAACACAAGAATGTAGCCGAACAAAGCTCATCTTTTCATTTTTTTCTGCCTGCTTCACGACGTCCCTGAGTGCTCGCCACTCTGCCCTTCTTACGGGTTGGTCAGAGCGCGATAGGCGGGATGATGGTAGTAGACGTACCAGCACCACTTCACCGATGCCGCGGCGTGCTGCTGGAAGGCCGCCAGCTCCTTCGCTGTCTGCATGTCCGGCGCATCATCCATCACGTTGCGCGACGGCCGCGACACACAGGCTATCGCCGCCACCCCTACACCAGTGGCGAAGGTCAGCGCCACACGAGCGTTGGTGGCCCGCATCAGCCGGCGGTGGCGCTGCGCTAGTAACTCGCGCTGACCTGCCGGCATCCGCCACCGCACCAGCGACAGCAAGCGAGTGAACACAATAGAGTCCTGCGGCAGTGCCCCGCTGTACAGCTGCACCGTCTTGTACGTCATGAGGTAGAGACCGACGAGAAGGAGGCAGGGGTTGATGAGCAGCTCGAGGCCGTGAAGAGTGCGGCTGCCCAGGTGCTCGGAGAAGTGGGCGTCCGCAACGTACTTCGCGTTCTGCTCCACCACTGTCAGCTCGTGAATCAACGCCTTGAGTTCGCCAGCGGCGAGGGTGTGCGGTGGCGTGCGCAGCTCATCGACGAGACCGCGCTGTGTGAGTGTGTAGCCGGCGAGTGGGGAGGGTGGGAGCTGATCCCACGCGGGCGGTTCACTCGCAGCAGCAGATGATGTAGAGGGCGTACTCGTTTCTTCAGTGTTTTCTGATGGGGATCTGGAAGAGGACTGCGGCAGCCACCCTCGCACGCGACGTGTGAAGTGCTGCCACCCACTCGCAGCAAACTCGATGGAAGCATTGGCTGAGGGACTACTCACCGCCTTTTCCCTTGCCAACGTGCCCTTCTCCTCTGCTATCGCAGCCGGTGGTGTGGGGGCAGGAGTAAGACTGCGGTTGGTGGGTGCGAAGATGGACGCGATGGCGCTTTGGGCTTCTTGCAGGCGTGCATCGTCTGCCGCATCTGCGGCACGTGGTGCTTGCGACGATGGCCACCAGCCCATTATGTGTGCTTGTGCGTGTGTGCACGACGCACCACAGGCTTTCTCTTGCGCTTGGGCCAGTCAAGTCGTTCTGTGCTGCAGCGGATAGGAAGGCAATATATGGGGAAAAAAAGGGCAGATAAGTTCGACGCGTTCATGAGTTTTTTTTTTTTTGTTTTACCCCGTTTAAGGTAGCGTGCGGAGGTGCAGCTTTATTAACTCCGACACGCATACACTGCCGTGCCGCATCCGACTATTCTTTTTTTTTTTTTTACTCACTTGCTAATTCCAGTTCCACGGTGGGAAAGATATCTTATGTACATGGGAAAATGAAAGCAGGCAATTCGAGCGAGGAGAGAGGCGCGACGAGATGATGCACACACGCACTAGCACGTCAGCTGCACAAGAGCCATGGCCTCTGGCGTGCCGACAGCCTCGAAGACGCGCAGTCGGTACCACTGGCCAAAGACCCGCAGCACCGCCTCCCAGTGAGCCTCCTGCTGCTCGGCGCCGGCCAGCCATGCCGCCATGCTCCACCGCTCCCCTTCCCTTTTACCTGCTGGAAGGTGCAGCGGCGGCACAAAGGCACACCCACCCTGTGCACGACTGCGCTGACGCACCACCATGTCCAGCAGGCACATTCGAAGGGGGCGGGGGAGGGCATGGCGGACGCCCTCCTGCATCTCCCACCGCGCGCGCCACTGCGTCCCACTCGTGGAATGCTCCAGCGCGTCCTGAACGGAGCGGAGAGCGCGGTAGGCGCACGTCGTGCAGGGCTCTGAACACCCTCGTGTCGAGGCGGTGGCCGCACTTGGGCTGTCGGGCTCAGCCGCTACGGTGCAGTGACACTGATGGAAGGCGTGCATGGCCGCTGGCAGCTCCGTAGACGTCGCACACGACTGCCGAGCCGCGGCCGCCACCACCGCCGACGTCCCGCCGTACACCTGCACCCACGCCCGCTCCTCCTCGGGGTGGCGCTGCAGGTAGTAGTGGCAGGCAGCCATCACCGGCGGCAGCGCACGCGTCTGCTCGCCGTCGGCGTCTGCATCGACCAGCTTGCCCTTCTCACGTCGAGGGAAAGAAGGAAGGGTGGGCTGCACGCTGTTCTGCAGACGGCTCACCATTGCCGAGAGCGTAGCGGCGTCGCTCTCGCCCACGACAAGGTGCTGCACGACGTAGTCCACCACCTCTGACACGTGGTGCTCGTACGCAGCGAGGGAGGGCAGGTGGTCGGCAGAGAAGCGCTGCGTCACCACGGCAGCCACCACACGGTTGTAAAGCTGCATCATCTCCTCAAAGTCAGATCGGATTGGGAAGGCAGTCGAACCTGCATTTTCAAGCGCAGCCGCGAGCTCACGCAGTCGGCGCAGATGACGCTCCACCACCACCCCGCCGGCAACAGTCGAGGCTACAAGTTCCTCTTCCAGATTTGGCTCCGCCTCCAGCGCGTGCAGCAGCGTCCGCACGTTGCACTGCAGCTCCAGCAGCCGCACCTCTCCCAACAGCGGCGGCGGCGAAGCAGCTTGCCTCTCCCTCTCGCTTGTGGTTGAATAGGATAATCTTGCCGCACGCCACAGCGCAGCGTTGGAATTGGCGAGAATGGCCAACGCATCTGCGCCGAAGTCGACGCTGGCCTGCAGAGCCGCGTAGGCCCCCTCTGCAGCGGCGTAGAGGCGCGCGTCCTTCGCGTTGGTGGTGCACGGTGCCAGCATGCAGGCCGCACTCAGAAACTGCGGCATGTGAGCGTTAAGGGCGGCACGCACGGCGTCTTCCGGTGACCGCAGACGGCCCTCGCGGGTATCCTGCGCGGTGAGAGGCAGGCGGAAAACAACATGCTCTCCGACAGGCTGCACCGCCGCAGCACTGTCATCTACCGGCTTTGTGAACACCTTCAGCTGTTCCTGCCACAGCCGCTCCGCCGCCGCGCTCGTCCGCCGCAGCCACACCGCAGCCGCCGCGTCGTTCCAATCCTGCAAAGCCCCCGCGGTACACGGAAGCAGGTTCTCTGCACTGACGTACACGGCCAGCGCAGGCAGCAGGGACGTCTCTGGAGACGCCTCGCCGTGCTTCACGCACCAGCGAAGGAGGGCAGCACGACGCTGACGCAGCACCACCAGCAGCTCCTCGACGGCGCAGGAGAAGATGGCGTCGTTGTCGCGCAGGTCGACCGTCTCTAACGCAGGAAGTCGACCCGCCAGCGGGTGCACACCGGCGCTGCTTCCATCTGTTTCTGACAGTGCAGGAGGGGCTTCCTCGCAGCCATCGACGAGGTAGTCCATCAACCCGCGGCGCAGCGCCGCCATGCTGCGGGCACCGGCACCGACGTCGCGTGCCTCCACCACACGCAGCCACCGCAGCATCGGCAGCACGCGGAAGAAGGCGGCCGTGCCAGCGTCGCCGAGGTGCGTGGCAGAGAGCGTGATGTGGGTGGGGTAGCGCAGGTCAGGTCGGAAGGCAACGAGAAGGGGGTCGGTGAGGGCAGGGGGCGGCGGTGTGAGGGCCGCGTCGTCGCCGTCGGAGTCCTCCGCGTCCGCGAGAGCGTTCGCCTCGCAGGGCAGCGCCGGCACGTTGGCCTGCAGCGCCACATCAACGCCGTGGAAGAGCTTGACGAGGTCGGTGTGCGACACGCAGTTCTCCTCCTCGCAGGCGAAGCGGTACATTGCGGAGGTGGACCGCATGCTGGTCGGTACAGAGAGGAGTTCGTTGTGAGTCTGTGGAGTCCTTTCTTCTGAAGGTAAGAGAGGTTTAGAAAAGAGAAGCAGAAGGAACGGAAAGGAAATAAGTGAGCTGAGATTTAGGGGCGGCTAAGAGGGCCTCTGACGTATTGTTTAAAATACAGGTGCCGTTCGCGGTGACGTACGACGGGCTTAGTAAAGCACTTGCACATAAGGAGCAACGAAAGCTGGCGCGGCATTTGTTTCTCTTTTTTCTTTTTGTTTCCAAGGATAGGTGCTCCTGGAGAAGCAGCAGGATGGCGGTTTGACGGGAACTCTCTCTTTCTCTCTCCCCGCTCCACGATCCTCCTACGACCTCTGAGCGCGGTGCAGAGCCCCCGACACACGCCGGTCCAGTGCCTCGATCACCTGCAGCACCTCCACCGCAAACATCGACGACTGATCGAGGCCGCCACCGTTGATGCTGCTGCTGCTGCCGCTAACCTCGCGGCGGAAGGCACCGCTGGGCAGACGGTCGGGTGTGGCAGACGGCGGAGTGGGGAGCGGTGGTGGCGGCGGCGGTGATGTGCGCTGCGCAGAGCCGTAGAGGGAGTGGAGGAGCACACGCTCTCTTTCAGCAGCGGAGGGAATGGCGGATGAGGCCGTAAAGGTTTTGGCTGCAGGGAGGGGTGCGGGGTAGACACGGCTAGCGGCGCGGTTCACATCATTGGCTGGCTGGGAGAAGGCGGGAGGTGTCGCCAATGCACCTGGCTGCTGTATGCGTCCACGGCGCCGTCGTGCTGCCCTCTGCGCGCCACTGCGACCGAGGCGTGTCAACGAGTGCGGTGGAGGAGAGCGGCTGCTGTGCTGCTTCGAGACGCTCCGGTGATGCAGCTGGGCGGGCGGACGACGATGCTGAACTTTCCTCCGCTCGCTCCTCTCCGTGCTGCGGTGTGGGTGGTTGCGCACGCAGCCGCTCGTTGTCCTCCGCTTTTGCCGCAACTGCTGTGCCCTCCGCACCACCCCAGCCCGGTGCACGCTGCAGCTGGGCCATGTCCTTCTGCAACTCACCGTGCCGCACCAGCAGCCGCTCCACCGAGTGCTGAATCAACGCCCAGTCCTCACGACACCGCAGCACGGCAGCAAGCGCGGCGCGCCGCTGGGTGTCTTCCTGCTTGCACTGCCGCAGCGTTGCCTCGACCGCCTCCACCTGCTGTTGGAGGTGCCGTGTGCGAAGACGAGCGGCGCTGTCCTCCGTCTCGCGCAGACTTACCGAGCGCTGCACTGCTTCCAGCTGCCCTTGCACCTCCTCGTAGCGGGCACGATAATGAGCCGCCTCGGCAGCGACACGACTCTGAGCGTGGCGCACGGTGCTGAGCATCGCGGCCACCTGTTTCATTGCCAGCAGCAGCGGGGCAAGGGCGGCGTGCACGACGGGCTCCTGCGACACACTTGCCTCGTGGCGCGGCTCGACGAGCGCGTGCGGATGCCTGCTCGCCGGCGTCGCGGGTGCTTCTGCCGCCACCTCCCACACCACCGCCTCGGCGTTGTGCAGGAGGCTCTCCGCCTGCAAACGCGCAGACTCAGCGGAGGTGCTGCGTGGCGTGTGGGCGATGGCGGGCAGCGAGGCGGGCGAGAGGACGACGTGCGGGGGACCACCGCTGCTGCCGCTGTTGCCTCCTCCTCTTCCTCTCTCCGCCTTGTCATGTGTTGCGAAGGCGGTCAGAAGAGACGGCACCCACTCGCCGCCCTCCACGACGCTCTGCTGGTAGTCGCAGGCGGCGCGGCAGAGCACGTCAGCCACGCGCTGCACCGCTGTCTGCAACGACGTGGCGAGACGCCCGCGCGCAACGGCGTCGGCGTGTCGATCCTCACTGCTCTCTTTTAACGTTGTCTGCAGCAGCCGCAGCTCACTCTCCACTGTGGTGCGCTGCTGCACGACAAGGTCCGCTGCGTGGCGGGCACTGCGCATCTCACCCTCTATCCTCGCCACCTCCTCGTCTCTCGTGCGAAGAACGGCGTTCAAATTCGCGATGTGGTCCCACGCCTCCTGCACCTTGTTGGCCAGCTCATCGCGCTCCGCTGTGAGAGAGACGACGCGCAGCTTTGCGTCTGCTGCATCGCGCCGGTGATCGTCCAGGCGGCTCTGACGTGCCTGCAGACGCTCCTGTGCGTCCTGCAGCTCCAGCGTGAGGGTCTGCTTCTCCACCTCCAGTCCTTGGCAGCGCTCCCGCAGCTCACCGCACGTCTCCTCGCTGGCACGTGCCTGCTGGCGGGCCTGTGTGAGCTGACGAGTGGCGTGGAGCAGCTCTCCTTTCAGGTCAGCCACCATGTGCAGCTCAGGGATGGGCGTTGTTGTGCGGGGCGGTGAACTCGCAGGAGCAGCAGGAGAGGCAGAGGAGGCGCTGGCGTCTGCGGAGGGAGAAGACTTTGAAGGAGAAGGAGGAGGCTGTAAAGCACGCGTTGCTGCGGACGTGTTCAGCCGCCTTGTCCCACTCTCTCTGGGATCTCCATTGCGGCCATCATGCTTTCACGACGGAAACGACAAGAAAAGAAGAAGCGTGTAAGAAGATGACCCTGTTTTTTTTTGGTGTTCAAAAAAAAAATGTACTGGGTGACAGAGCACTGAGAGGACGGTTGTACTTCAAGTATGAAAGCATACGCGTACACACACACACAATCGTTGCTCGTGCAAGAGACTGCAGGGAAACGGTAAAATTATTTGCGATGTGACGCCGGATTCTATGGTGAAGTCGTGTTGAGAAGAAGACGAATGTATAGAGGCTAACACCTGTTGCACGTACGGCGTCTCTGTGGAGCGCTTGTCGACGATGGTGCGTCACAGATGGAAGGCAGAAAAGTCACTTTTCAGGAAGGAAAAGAAAATAGAGAGTGAGAGTTGTGGTTGAGATGCAAGAAGGGTGTCAAGGAGCTCCTCCACTCCCTGTCGACTCCCTATTACAGAGACGTGCCACGAGGCAGCGCAGAGCACACAAACGGGAGAAAAGTTCATCCTTTACACCTTCTTGGAGGACTTGCCTGTTTACTTCTCCACCGCGACCGGCTTCCGCACCGTTGTGGTGGCCGCAGGTAGGTGGGTTGAAAACTCTCTCTCTTTTCTGTCTTGAAGGCGAGCAATGGAGTTAAACACATTCCAAGCTGCATGCACCTTGTTAGATAAAAACAATTGAAAGAGCCGCACACGCTCTGCTACGCACACACATCTTTCCCTCTCACCAAATGTCCAAACACCACGTCTCTCTCTCACTGCTGCTGCTCCCACTCATTGAGCATGGCGTACACCTCCCCCAGACGCTCGTTGGCTGTCCGCACCGCCGCCTCACCCCTGCGGTGCACAATCGCATCCAGCAGCGTCTGCTGCCACCGGTCCAGGCTGCACGTCAGCTCCGACACGCGACCCTCCAGCTGCGCCACACGCGCCATCAAGCGCTCACGACGCTGCGCCTGTGCCCGCTCTCGCTGCGCCACCTCTCGCTCCTGCCGCTCCACGTGCGAGACGACGTCGACGGTGGCGGCGTCTATGTCAGCCTGTGGGGCGGCGCACAGCCACGCGCGGTGGCAGGGAGGGATGAGGTTCACGAGCTGCAGGACGGCAGCACGGCTGTTGCTGGCTGACGTGGAGGACGCGGCGTTTATCAGCGCTCCTGTCATCCCTGGTCTCGCTGTCGCAGCAGCAACCGGAGGCTTCACCTCTCTTGCGGCAGGGTGCAGCTGCAGCGGCCCGCACCGCGCGTACAGAGCAGAGCGCAGAAGCGAGAGAAGGGTGATGCTGAGGATGCGACGACGACCGTGCGTGTCAGGCAGACGCGCAGACGCCTCGGGCACCAGCACCAGCTCCGTCTCTCCGATTGCCACGCTCATCCCACGCGTGTCGTACGGCAGCCGCAGCGCCACGGGGGCAGGGACGGCAACGTCGAGACTCAGCAGCGGCAGTGCACGCCGCATCGCCTCCGTCGTCTGCGGCTCCTCGCAGGTGGGCTGCCAGACGCCCCAGCCGCGCCGCTGGCGGTCCCAAATCGGTAAAGCAAGAAGGTAGGTCGCCTCGCCGGTTTCACCCAGTCGTAGCAGACAGAGGTTGTTGCTGACTGTCATGGTGGCGGTGTGGGTCGTGGACGGCACCGCAGGCGAGAGGCACTCCCGCACGCCGCCACCACCGCCACCGCTGTTGCAGCTGCCGAGGCGCACAATGAAGGAGAGGTTGGCGCCGCCAGCGGTGCGGAGGTGGGCGGTGCGGTGGCGGGCCAGCAGGTCCGGCTCACTCACCCACGCCCCGCAGACGTTGCCGCGTGCGGTGCAGTAGAAGACGGCGTGCGTGCCGGCGGCGACGTCGACAAGTGCGCCGCGCACGGCGAGGGCCTCGTCCGACGTGGCGGGCAGCTCGCCGCGTATCAGGTGATGCACCTCCGCGTTTACCGCCGCCGTCGCGGACGTCTCAGCAGCCGCTGCGGCACGGCGCTGGCGCTCCTCCGCCACCGTGCGTACGCGTCCGTCATCCACGGCGTCAGCGGTGGCCAACACCGGCAGCATATCGGCCTCACTGAGGTGCACCGCGTAGACGTCGCCTCCGCTGCTCAGCACGAGGAGGACGACGGGCAGGCTCGACGTCGGCGGCAGCGCGAAGATGTCGACGAGGTCCGTTTGCGCCGTCGGACGCTGCTCGGCGTTAGACACGCTATCCGCTGCCTTCGCCACCGCGCTGCTGTTGCCTTTGCTGGCCGTGACGGTCCCAACCTCCCCCGGCTCCTTGTCGATGGCGATCACCTCGTCGAAGGCGCGCCGCTCCGCCACGGCGGTCGCGGGTGACTTTGCAAGATGAGAGGCTGTCACGACTGTCCCGCTGGTCGGGCTGCCCACAGCGTGCACCGAGTAGACGGGCGTTGCGGTGTCGAGTGCAGACGCGCTGTACGCGCTTGGCGATGCAACGGGCCTCGCAGGTGGCGCACCGGTTGCTGATGTGGCGGTGGCGCTCGCCGTGGCCGTGCGAGAAGAGGATGCAGGATGGGCCGACGTCCTCCCTGCCGCCTCCTCCGCCTCTGCGAGACAGCGCAGCACCACCGACCGCAGCGCCACTCGCCGGTGACGCGGCAGCACCACCCCGATGCGCGAGCGGCTCGTGTCGAAGACGGTCATGTCCCCCGACACAAAAAGCACGTAGAGGACGTCAGGCATGACGGGGTGCCAGCAAACACTCCGCACCAACTCCGGCATCTCCAGCGCACACACGGCGGCCGGCTCGACGGCGATGTCGATGATGTAGTGGTGGCGCAGCACGGTGCTGATCGCAGCCACCTGGTGACCGTTCGCGGAGGGGTAGAGGGCATGGCGGAAGAGGTGCGTAGGCGCATCCGCACCGCTTTCCGACGTTGCGCCTGCCCCCTTCGGCAGCGGGCTCTTGGGCTCCGTCTTCAGGGCACGAGCCGCCGCAATGTACCGCTCCAGCTCCGCCGACGTGCAGGTGAGGGCGGAGTGTGGGTTCAGCTGTGCCCGTCGGTCAAGCGGCAACGAGGCGACCTGCGCATCAAGGGAGAAGGCGCTGGAGAAGAGAAGGAGGTTGCTGGTGTCCTCGCGTGTGGCGGCGAGGAAGGTGTCGTTGCCGATGTGCACGGCGCCGTTGGACCGCATCGTTCTTGCTGTCGACGTAGCTGCAATTGTGGAAGGTAAAAAGGTGAGACGAAGGAGATTAGTGGCGAGGATCAGAAAGTCTAAAGCGGCTGAAACCTTAGCGCAGTAAGAGGCAGAAATAGAGACAACTTTGGTAGCTCCACACAGAGGTGTGGCGGCTGCGATAAAAAACGCTGGTGATTCAATATCTTATTTCGCTGACTGGCACCGTAGCATTCCTGCGCCGCGCATGGGTTGGCGCAGAGGAATTGGTAACGTTTTGCACCGAAAGGGGTGAAGTCTCACGCCGTCAACTCATAACTAATGAAGCGTGGCACTTTACTTCTTCTTTTTCTTTGTTGCTTTTCTTTGCATACGTACACAGCTGCGACGTGCTCTTTCTTTCCCTCTCTCCCACTCTCTCTATATCTCGTCCACTTCATCACTCCACCATGGCTTCTCAGCAGACAGGAAAACGGGGATTCGTCAGTGACGCACCTCATGACCAGCCGCCCAACCCCCGACACTAAACAGCAAAAAGACACAGAAGATGATAACAGAAAGTAATTTGCGACGGTGGAGAGAGCGAGCGGGAGAGTGTCAAGAGACGGGGGAAATAAAATATAGAAAGAGAGGAGGAACAGAAAAAAAAATACATAATTGTGGCTGAGAGTCTCTAGGAAGGAAAATAATACTGGCGTCAAGACTCCGCTGCGCAAACACGACAGAGAAGACAGCCGACGTCGACAGGTGGATGCCCTGCAGCCAAACCGCAACAAGAAGAAGAAAAGAAAAAGCGGAGAGCGGGGAGGAGCGAGAAAGAGGGAGATGGGCGACGTCCACCTGGGGGCAGCACTGCGAAATAAAAAGCTGTGCAGACACAGAGAAAGCAAAAACAGAAAAGAGAAAAACTCGCATGCATTTCTGAGAAAATGAGTACATCCGCACGCTGAAAAAAGCAAAAAAGAAAAGAAAAGAGGTGCAGCAGCAGCAACGCGCCTCGGAAAGGTAAAGTAATACAGAAACATGCTCCAAGTCGACGCAGCACACACAGACACATACAGGCACGCACATCTTACGCCATCGTGTCACCCGAGGGAATGTTGTATACGGAGAGCTTGATGTGACCGTCGCGCGAGGCGGGCCGCACTGGCACGAAGGAGGCAGGGCACTCGTGGCGGAGGTGCAGCGGGGGCACCTGGTACGCGCTCGACGCGGTTGTCTGGAAGTCGCGGTTCTCCGGCACGGCGTTCTGGTTGTCGCGGCGCACCGCCGCACGCGTCATCGGCACCTCCTTCGCCGGGTACTCGGCGGTGTAGCTCGTGACGCCGTCGAACGGCGCGTTGCCCTGCGGCGTGTCGTCGGCCTTGCAGTTCTTCGGCGGGCGAGGGAGGGCACCCTTGGCAGCCAGGTCGCGCACCTGCTCCTCCATCGCACCCTTGGTGGTGCCATACGTGCCCGGCAGCTTCGCCATCGGCTCCTGCTTCCGCATCACGCGGTTGTTCTCCGGCATCCAGCCCGGGAAGTCGGCGCGGTTCGTCGAGGTGCCCTCGAAGGGCATCGGGGCCGCGGCTGCCTCCCGCGGCTTGTACGACTCCGCGGGGCGTACGTTCTTGCCCTCCAGCAGCTCCGCCGCCTCCTGGTTCGTTGTCTTGAAGTGGCCATCCTCCGCCTTGGTGGGGAAGACCGTCTGGCGTGCACGGCGCGGCCGCTCGCGCTCGGAGTTCTTGCCCACGTACTCGTCGCGGTACGTCGTCTCGCCAACGAAGGGCACCTTAATGCCGGGGCAGTTGTGCTTTCCACAGTCGCAGATGCGGCAGACGCAGGTGCGGCCGTCGCCGTAGTCGAGGCTGGCGACAGAGTGGAGCTGCGTCATGATGTCGGTGGACGAGGGTTGAAAGAAGAACGGAAATGAAATGGGGGGTAAGGGTGAAGGAACGAAGAGAAGTCTAAGAGAAAGTGAAAGTTTCTGTCGTTGTGAGGAAGGGTTATGTACAGGAGTGGAGAGAAGCGGGTTGTGTGGGGACTCAGCCTATCGAGCAGAAGTGGAGAAAAGAGGTATGTACACGGTGAAGGATGCTTAAGCTGTGGGTCGTATGAAAAAGGAGAAGAGAAGCGTTGAACGCAGAAAGAGAAAGAGGAGGGGAAGGCAAAGCAAGAGGTGGGAGAGGGGCGTACGGAGTTGTTGCACGGCGATACTGTTTGGAAGGGTGCGCAGAAAGACAAAACACAGAATATTCAATGGGGAAAGACGGGACGCAAAGTTTTCCTTTTTTAGGTGGTCAATATTGCACTAGTAGACATCGATGAGAAGAGCCATGCAGCCAGTATAAAGATACAGGAAAAAAAAAAGCACACACAATAGGAAGGGCATGAGAGCTACGAAACATGAATAAAAAGACCGCCTGAGCAGCTTTGTTTTTGGGGCCATACCTGCAAAAAGAGCGGCGAGGGGCTGTGCGTCTTCGTAGACTGTTAGAGACGGCACAGACACACACGCACACACCTACGCGCACACGTATCTCGTGCCGTCCCATTACCGCTGCGAGGACGGCGCCTGCATCTTCACGAGTCGGTGCGACAGTTCCGGCAAGGTAAGCGTCTCCACCGCAACTCTCTGCCCCGTGCGCGGCTGCCGTGGGGCCGTCATCGCGCCTCCGTAGCGACTGAGGTGCAGCTGCACGCTCTCCTTTGTCGAGGCGGTGCACATGTGCGCGTTGCCGGTCGCCACAATTGGTCCGTTGGAGGAGCCGTGGCTGAAGACAGAGGCGGTGTCCTCTTCTCCTTCATTCTCCCCCGCAAAGGATGCTGCAGCGGCGTGGTGCGATGGCGCAGCAGGTGCAGCCGCGAAGCCTGCCGTGTCCGCCGACTGCTGCGCGTCAGCGTTCATCGTAGCCGCGAGTTCCCGCAGCACCTTTTGCCGCCGCTCCTGTTCCTGCGCACTGCGCGGTGGCGACGGGTTGCCGCATGCATAGGCAGCCTCCTCTCTCGCCGCTGCTGCCGCCCGTGCGTCGTCGCCGCGAGGGCCGTGATGGGTGCTGTAGCTGCCGACCCACGGCGGCGTCGTGCCACTGCCCAGCGCGGGCCGCACCGGCATCACCCGATCGCGATCCACACCCGGCGTGTACGGGGCGCCGTTGCGGCCAGCAGGGTAGACGACCGTCGAACCACGCGGGTGCACGACGCAGCCGCACGCCGTGCCCGACAACGATGCATTGGAGCGGTCGCGTGGCTGGGCCAGTTTCGTGAGGCGGGCGGCGCGGGCGCGGCGGGCGGTCATCTCAGCGGGAGAGGGAGCGCCGTGGCGCCGCTGCTGCTGCCGCTCTTCCTGCGCCTTGCGTGCCGCCAACGCCGCTGCTGCCTCCGTCCGCACACGTGCAGCCTCTGCGGCCTGCGCTGCTTCGTAGTCGCGAAAGGCGACCTCGCGCTGCCGCAGCTGCTCCGCATCCGACGTGGAGGACCGGCGATGGACGATGTCAGCTACGCGCGCGGCATCCTCGCGGCGGATGGTGGCGGTGTGGTTGGCGTGCTGCGTCGAGGTCTGGAAGCCCACGCGGGGACCGCCGTAGCCCATGGTGAGTTGTCTGGTGGACTGAGTGGAGAATGGAGAAATGGAATGTAAGTTAAGATGCGGAGGCTGCGCAAGTGAAAAGAAAAGGAGAAAAGATGCCAGCGACACGGCAGCGGAGAGACAAATTCTGAATTCCTCACTTGTGTGTGTTGGGAAAGAGAAGAGGGCTGAAAAAGGATTCAGGACAAGAGAGGGAGCACGCAGTGGGCATTACGCTCACACACACGAAGGGCGGCGTCTTGGGCCCTTTAAGAGCCAGCAACGACCAGTCTGCTTACGACTGCGGCTGCAAAAGTAGCTGTGAAAGAAGACTCTTCGGTCTTTGCAGGTGGAGCAACTCTTCATTTCTGCGTTCGATGTATCTAGTGTAAGTGGATTTGTGTGCGCTGCGCTGCTGGCGACTGTACACAGAGTCAATGCGCGCTGAAAAAAGACTGTAGAGGCCAAATAGATGATTGAAAAAAGAAAAAAGGTTCGTCCAGCGTGTCTTCAGACTCCCCCCGCACGCACTCTTACGATGGCGTGGTGGTGACGGCGGCTGGGCCATAGAACGTGTCCAGCGCCTCCTGCAGCTTCGACGGCCCCTTCGCATTATTGCCGCCGTCTTCCGTTGCAGCGCGTGGCTGCGCCAGCCCAATTACCTCCGTAGTCGTCACACCGTGCAGCCACTGGTTCGTTGCCGTGCAGAAGTAGCCGTAGCGGTCATCGACAAAGACAACGTCGAAGCAGACCCACGCCGGCGACGTCGACGGCACACGTGCGTCACCGGCAGCGGCAGCGAGGGCCGTCGGCCACGTGTAGGGGATGGTGAAGCCCTCCTCCAGCATCGCAGCACGCTCAGATATGAACTTCTCCACGTCTGGCCGGCTCACTGGAGAGGAAGAGGAAGACGCAGCGCCGTCGCCGCTCTCGGCAAAAAAGCGCTTCTCGATCCGCATTGGGATGTTCCACCAGAGAGGCAGCACCAGCACGTAATCCACCTGCACCGCTGTCGGAGATGAGGGGGATGGCGACGCACGGCTCATGTCCTTCACCAGCTTCTGAAAGAGCAGCTCGCAGAGGTCCTCGTCGTAGGGCACGTCGAGCGTCAGCAGCAGCGGCTTCTTCTCGGGGTTGGTGTCGGCCATGTGGTAGATGTGGAACGGGTCGACCGACACGGCGCTGCCCATGCTGCCGAAGTACCGGTCCGTGTCGAAGAAGGCGGAGCAGAAGCGATTCGGCACTTCGCTCGCTGACGCGGCTCCCTCTCCCTCCTCCGCGGCGGGGCGGTGAAAGCTGCCGGGCTGCGGCACTCCCATGTAGGCGTTGATGGGCGAGGCACAGAGGTCCATGACGTGGTACCCCGCAGCGTGCAGGTGCTGCTTCAGGCGGGTGTCAGCGCAGAGCTGCAGGCTGCCCGTCGCGAGGCCACCCTCGTAGCGCAAAATGACAGTGGCAGCACGCAGTTCAAAGCGGTGAGTGCGGGCCCTCTCTGCGCTCTCATCCGCGCTATCGTCGCTGCCGCGCGAGGGGATGTCAGTTGCAGAAGAGAAGGCGTCGTAGGAGACACGCAGCTTCTCCATGGCGGCCCACGGCAACGACACGGCGGGGCAGTCGCGGCACTGCTCTCGGCGCCAGTGCCGCGGCCACCGCACGGACACCTCAGCGATTGGGCCGGCGATGCGCTGCTGTGCCGCCGTGCGCTGCGGGTCGTCGGCCTCTATGCGGCGGATGATAGGCTGCAGCGCCTGCGTGGGGGTCACATCGCGCATGGCAGCCGCAACAGCCTCCGCGGCATCGGTGCAGCGCTGCGGTAAATTAAACTCTCGTACGAGCTGCACGATGGCGGCGACGGCGGCGGCCTCGTGGCGGCCGTTGGACTTGAGAGAGAGGTCGCGCACCAGCTGTTTGTCGTATGTGGTGAGATCGGAGGAGGACGCGCCGTTCGCGGCAGCGGCCTGTCGGAGCTGCGCAGCGGTGGGAAAGAAGTAAATATCGGCCTCATGCAACTCCGCCACTCGCGACGCCGCCGCCTCACCGTTGGTCGCTGTCGCGTGTGCTGCGGCGTTGGCGAGATGCACGCGTGCCACCTGGGAGAGAATCCACTTGCCCAATGCCTCCTGTGCGTGGCGCCACAGCTTGCGCGGCTCCCGCCACTGCACAACACTGGTGGGTGAGGCAGCGGCACTCTCAAGGGCCTGCAGGAAGGCGCGGCGGATGCGGGTCCAGTGCTGAATAATGATCACTTCGCGGTGAAAAGCGAGAGCGGGGTGGTCGCTGTCTATCGCATCGCCGTCGCTCGTGCGCTTCATCATGCACAACACACACTCACACACAACGGGAACACGGAGAAAGAAATAAGAGTACAGTCAGAGAGGGAGAGAGGCAGATACAGAATGCGTCGTCTTCTCCCCTAGATAGATTGGTGAATGTATTTAAAGGGATGTGAATGCGCCGCTGGCCACGTCGTATGCGCGTGTGCTAATGTCGGCGTGTGCGTACTTCAGCACAAAGAAAAAGGAAAAAAAAATACACGAACTGGTAGGAGATGAAAGGAAGGGAAGGAGGAGGTGGAGTTTGGGGGAAAGAGGCGAGCAAACGCACAGCGGCGACAACGTACACGCTCACACCGCACACCGACATGGAGAATAACCTCATATACTCGACGGCACTACAAGCAATTATAACGAAAGCCCGCTGTGAAAGATATTGAGAAAGATTCGCTGCGTCGCTGATGCGGTTTAGCTTTTAAAGGGCCGGAGGTAAAGAGATAACATGTGTTTTCAACAAGTCAAGGCCTTAAGGCAAACTAAACAGAGAAAAGAAAAGAATTAGGCAACATACACGTCAATGTGTGCTTCTGAGTTAGCTGCGAGTCGCCTGCGCTGCGGCGTGCAGGACGTCCCAGAGATTTGTAAAGATGGACCCCACGCTGTCTGCAATGACGTTCTGCAGATACTGTGTCGCCTGCGCGTTGGTCAAATCAAGCCGGAGCCGCTCCTGCACCTTCAGCAGGTTTCCTCGTGGGTCGCTCCCCTCCCCACCCGTGACTTGCGGCATGCCTTCTGCGTGTGCCCCAAGCAGCAGCATGTGCAGCAGCAGCGCGGCGTGCTTGCGCAGAATGTTGTAGGCGCTGCAGCAGTACAGTTTGAACTCCATAAAGCCTGTACTCTGCGGCCCGCCCAGCACCTCCACCATCTCCCGGTTGATCTTCATGGGCGGCGGGAAAGGCTTCGGGTCGTTGCCGAGCACGTACCCAAAGTCGATGTGCAGCAGGCGCCCGTCCTGCGTCAGCAAAATGTTCTCCAGGTGGCGGTCGCCAATGCCGAGGACAAAGGTGATGACGCAGTACCCCGCGAAGCTGCGCGTGTAGCGGTCCATCGCCTGTCGCAGCAGCTCCGCGGTGGGGTTGTACACCCGCAGGTACTTGAGGACCTCGCGCCGCACACTAAGGAACGTCGTCACCTGCGGCACCATCTCCACCAAACCCTCACTCGGCCCCGTGGCAATAACTCGGTACGGCGTGATGTAGAGCTGCAGCCCGTCCTGCTGCAGCAGGTCGTCCATGACGCGAATGAGCTGCACGACGAGCTGGTCCTGCCGCACGTCGTCGTCGTACTTGTACATCATCGCCAGCGGCACCGTGTCTTCCTCTGCCGAGGCAACAGGGTCTTCGAGGAAGGCGGAGGACGACCTATCAAGGCCTGTCGCGGTGGTAGCCGTGCGGCCGGTGTTTGTGGGGTTGCCGCGGTGGGCAGCGAGGGGGCGCTGCATCGCGAGAGGCGTGAGAAGGCACGTCGCTGACGGCGTCGCAGCAGCAGCAGCGGCAGCGGTGGCAGCAGACGACGAAGGGCCGCCGTGGGTGGCTGCAGATGGGTAGAGGGCGGCTGTGATCGTGTCCCCTGCTGCTGCCTCCGCTACACTTTGAGACCGCAGCGCCTTGAAGGTCAGCCGCATCGGCATCTTGGCGCTCTTGAATATGTAAAGTGAGTTCGGCACGATGCCAGCGATGGGGACGGCGGGGTAAATCGGCAGGGTGACGACACCGCAGCGGTCGAGGGCGTCGACGGTGGTGCTCGTGTTGCGCGCTCGCACACGTGTGGTGCCACCGTGCCCGGCGTCGGCGCCGCGTCGTGCACTGCTGGTGGGTGTAGTGGCCAGGTGGTGACCGCCCTCCTCCGTGTCTACCTCCTCCCTTTCTTCTTCGGAGTCCGTGCCTGCGTCCGCGGCGACACTGCGCGAGGCGGAGTGAGTGGGGGAGCGCTCCGCCGGCGCGGATGGTGCATCGGTCACGAAGCTGCTGTTCTGTGTTGTTGTCGTGGTCGTCGCAGCAGCAGCAGCAGCAGCAGCAGCACCAGCAATAGCGGCTGAGTTGGCCTCCCCGACTAATGAATGCGATGTGTGCGGGGCACGGTGGCGCAGCGTGTCGAAGAGGGCGTGCAGTCCGCAGCTCTGCTTCGCAATGAGCTTGTTGGCCAGCGCCGTCTTGCCGAGCCGATCCAAAGAACTCTGCTGGACCTGCCGGCTCAGTTGAAGTAGCACCTTGTGCATTGCGTGCTGTTGCCGCAGGCGTGCCACGAAGTGGGGGCTGCGCTGCGACAGGCGCTCCGCCAACCGGCGCAGCAGCGGCTCAAAGACAGCATCAGGGGCGGGGGAGCGCGACGCTGGCAACGCACCAGCCACACCTTCTGTGCGTTTGCCGGGACCACCACTGCCAACACCGCCACCGCTGCGACGCCGTTCCAGCGCCACCTCCACGGTGAGCATCGTGTAAAACGTGCCGCACATCTCCCAGCACTCCGTCGCGCGATCGAGCAGCAGCGTCGCGAGCTCGCTCTCCGCTGTGTCGTACCGCACAGCCTGGAGAAGCTGGAAGGTGACGAGGCAAAGGCGTGCATCGCTCTCCTGCCGCAGCAGGCGCACCGCGTACTGCCGCACCGGCGCCACACGGTGGAAGTAGAGGCTGAGGCAGGCGAGGATGTCGGCGAAACCAGGACGGGCCCACTGGTGCAGCAGCGCACACGCCGCCCGCCGCTCCGTGGAGTGCGTGTTGGCCCAATCCACGCTGCGCAGGAACGGGAGGAGGAGACGGCCGTCGCGGCAGATGAAGTGACGGTACTTCCACAGCAGCCGCGTCTCCTCCAGGCGGCCCGCAACGCCGCCGCTGCTGCCGCCCACGTCGAGTTGGATCGGTGGACGCGACAGCAGACTGGCGAGCTGATGGCGCTCTCTGGGACCGGGCGGGGCACTGCACTCGGAGACGAAGTACTGCGACTTGGACGTGATGGCGGCCTTGGCCTCACTCAGGTTGTAGTCCTTGAAGAAGGTGTATCGATCCGGGAAGAGGCGCTGCGTGTAGTCGCAGGGATGCGTGTTCTCTGCGCTGGCAAGACTGGTGGTGAGCAGCGGCAGCATCTCCCTTGAGGCCACCGCGACGGCGGGTTCGAAGAAGACGGCGGTGGTGGCGGTGGGGAGATAAAAGGTGAGGACAGCAGCGGCGGCACCGCCAGTCTCGTGCGGCGCGCTGCCGACCTCACTGTGGAGGGAGGCACGGGCATGCAGAGCAGCGCGGGCTTCGAGCTGCTGCGCCGCGAGTGCGTCTAGCCACGGAATCACCGGGAAGCGGCCGCGATGGAGCTCGTCGAGCAGCGCCGCCGTGTCGTCCAGCGGGGCAGCGGTCGGCGCACACGTGGCGTTGGCACCACAAGTGTTGGCGATAAGGCGGACGTGCTGCTGGCCCACCCGCAGCTCCCCCTCCACAGAGTAAACGTGAAAGCTGGCTGCGCCGACGTGTGCGTCGTTGAACCACAAATCCAACTCGCACGTCGCGTCGAGCGGCACGTCGCAGAGCTCCAGGGGAAAAATGAGCCACTCCTCAGCAAAGACAAAATCTACCGTTGGCGCCGCAGCGTCACTGGAAGGCGATGTTGGTGATGTGAGCGGGTTGATAGCGCTGGCGTACACGGCGGAAGACTCGATGACGGGGCTCAGCGGCTCCTCCATGTAGACGAGCTGCGCCGTGACACGCACGGGATAGTGCAGCGCCATCGCGGCGCCATCCGCAAGACCAACAGTGCTGTTGCTTGCCCTTGCTGACGCCGCTGCGGTGTTCTGCAGTGCCGACGTGCGCAGCTGCGCCGAGCAGAGGCGGAGGCGGTAAAGGTACTCGGTGGCGGCGTAGTCCTGCGCGGTGCGGAAGTGTGCCTCTGGCGTAGCCCAGTGAAGGCGGTCCACGCTGCTTGGCTGCCGCAGCACCCCGGCGATGAGTCGCGTGCTCGTGGTGGTCATCTCCCGTTGACGGATGAGAGGTAGCGGTAAAATAAAACAAAAAACAAGTACAATATGTTGTGCAAGAGAACGAGCAGTGCTAAGCAGAAGAGGTCGGTACACAACCCAGAAACTAGCTGCGCGGAAGGAGAGAGAGAGAGAGTCGTGCGGGTTGCTCCTTGGATTAGCGAGCGGGCAAACTAAGCTACTTCGTTTGCGGTGACGCTCTCAAGTCTAGCGCCATCCACGGCGGGTGTACGCGTAAGTGAGTGCGTACGCAGCTTTTAAGAGACAGGACAAAGAGAGGAAGAGAGGTAGCGATGCTGACAGATGTATGGCAGCTGGGGGAGGGCTGCACGAGCGCCGACAAGGCTTCACTCTTCTTCCTCGGCGAAATGCCTCAGGTAACGCCTAAAGCAAACAAAGACATCGCCCTGCAATGACGGTGGTTACTGAACGCAACGCCATCCTTTCACCATGGAGAGAAGTGGGCTACACAATATTAAGGGAAATTGCACTTGTACATACCCGGCGAGGCACGCCGCAGGCATCTCGCCGCGCTGCAAGCACGTCAACAACGCCACAGAAGCAACACATACACGACAACAACAGCAAAAAAAAAAGGGGGAAGACGGCTGAGATGAAGTTCGGCAACGAACGACATCGGGAAGAGGAAAAAAGAGTAGTGATTCGCACGCGTCGCAACTAGTAGCCCGTTTCCTGCACGAGCGACTTGTACGTCGCGGCCACCGCACCCCCGCTCTCCCGTGCCGGTCGCGCTGCAGCCGCCGCGTCCTCCCTCTCCGTCTTCTCCCTCGCCACCGGAGGGTCGATCTCCAACATGCCGTAGAGGGCGTTGCGTGACGCCCGCACACGCGCCGCGTCGTTGCCGTCCCACGTCACGCTTGCAAGATGCTCCATCGCCTTGGTGCAGCCTTCTATCGGCACCCCCGCCAGCGCAACACCACCGGACGTCAACACCAGCAGTGACGTGTACAAGTCCGTCGCCACCTTGGCACGCACTTTCGGGTAGCGGCTCGCGATCATCGTCAGCGCCAACGACCACGCCCCGCGCCGCACGACCACGTCAGGGCTGCGGCACAAGTTGGCGAGCAGCGGAACCATCGCGAGCAGCACGATGATGTTGAGGGCAAAGTGGCGCAACTCGCGGCGCAGCATGTCGAGCACGGCGGCGTGCTGCTCGACGGCGAAGGCGCTCTCGTTGATGAGAAGATCCAGCACGCGACACGCCGGCTTCAACATGCGTTCTTCATGTGCGTGGGCAGAGAGAACGTCTACGAGGCATGCAGAAAGACGCGCCGCCCCAGCACCTGCGTCGTCGGGGTTGTGGAAGGCGCTCAGCAGCGCTGCCGTGGCGGGCCGGCGGACGTGCTCGGAGAGGTCACCGGCAGCCACCACAAGACCCTCCAACGCGGCGGGGGCGATGCTCGCGGGGCACTGGGTAAGCACAAAAGGACCAACCAGACGCATCACCTGCTGCGTGTTGTGCCAGTCGATCGGCTCCACCGGTCCACCAGCTTCCGCCGCCTCTGCGCCACGCACCAGTGCTGCGAGATGCTTTGTAAAGGCGCGCACTTCTGCTTGAACAGCAGCGTCATCCGCCATCGACTCGCCCCACAGCACGTCAGCGCAGCGGTGGTCGAGAAGAAGCGTTGTAATTGCGCTACCGGCGGCGGCCCGCACGCGGTCAAGCTTCTCTAGCAGACACCGCACAACACCCCGCAGTACACTGAGCCCCGTCGCCGCGGTGCAGAGCCGCGGTTTTGCTTCGTCGCCCTCTACTTGTGGTGCGGCTCGCAGGCCGTACTGAACGACGGCAGGGAGACCCTCCAAGACGGCGAGCCGCACGAAGGAGCCGACGTCGCCACGCTTGTCCGCTGCGTAGTCCTGCAGCGCCACCAGCAGCGTCCCCTCCACCACCTCCGTGAACCACGTCGGCGCCATCGCAGGACTGGTGGGGTCGACGTGCACCAACACACGCGACAGCGAGCGGGCGGCGTTGCGGCGTCCCTCTGCGTCTGCCAGCTCAGGGTTTGCCAAGTCGGCCGCACTCAGCAGTGAGGCGGACTGCAGCACCGGCACAAAGGACTCGTACGCCTTGCTACCCTCCTTCCCCGCTTCTCCCCACACGGCGTTCAGCAGTGACGGCGGGAGGCCGCCCACCGCAGCGAGAAAGCCGCGCCGCCGCATCGGTGGCTGGTCGGCCGCGCAGCCCTCCAGCAGCTCCGTCAGCACCTTTCCGTGAAAGGAAGGGAGAAAGGCGGAGAAGTACGCGGCCGCCACAGCAGCGAAGGTGTCGGTGGCGGCGAGCTGCACCCACTCCAAAATGTTCACCCACGTGTCGCGCAGGAAGCTGTAGACGACCTCGAGAGTGCGCACTTTAGCGGTCCGCCCATTCACCCGCGTCACTTCTACCGTGTCGGGCAGAGGGAGGCGCCGCGCCGCTATCGCCTGCAGCAGAGTGCAGCACGCCTGCCGCACGTACTCCCCACCACGTGAGCGAAAGCCACGCGAGGACTCTAGGGACGTGAGGACGTGAACGAACTGCTGAACATGGGCAGGAGTCCAGGTGGAGGGCGGCAGGCTGCGCACCAGCTCTGCCACAGCGAGAATGGCACCGTGCCGTGTGGCCACCGTCACGTCGCCGACACGCCGCAGCAACTCTGGCAGCACCTCCGCAACCACCGTCTCCGCCGGCTCCTGCACCGCCACACGGCCGAGCGCGACAGCTGCGGTGTGCCGTACCGTCTTGTCCCAGTGCAGAAGCTTCACCGCGACGAGCTCGCGCAGCATGCCGTCCCGATACGTGTCGTAGCACGCAATGGCAGGGGCGACTACGGTGTAGGCATGGCGCAGCGTGGCGAGCGAGAAGAAGTCAACGGTGGTGACGAGCTCGATGCCATGCTCGAAGCTGCCGAGGCGGCCGACGCACTCTTGAAAGGCGGCGGCAGCGGCGCGGCGGACGTTCACCTCTCGGTCAAAGAGCGCTGTCACGATGAGGGAGACGCTGAGCTGCCGCACGTGCTCGGTGAGATCGTCAGCGTCGTAGGCGCGGGCAATGGACCAGCAGGTGTAGCACGCCGCATCCCGCACATGTGCCCCCACGCTGTAGGTGCCCTTGCTAAGGTCGTAGGCCAGCCCCTGAGCCACCAGCGGCACCACGCGTGCCAGCAGCGACGTCCCCACCAGGCTGCGGCGGCACAGCTCCGCGATGGTGAGGAGGCCGCCGTGCCAGTGGGTGTCGCTGTTGGCGTTGCTGAACGCCTCAAGCACTGCCTCCATCACCTCCGCAGCGAAGGCCGCAGGGAGGCGCTCGCAGACGCGGCCGACGCCCTTGGCGGCGCTCCAGCGCACGATCGTGTCCTTGTGGCCGATGGCTTGGAGCAGGAGGCTGATGCCGGTCTCGAGGCTCTCGTCGTCGCCTTCCAGCACATCCTCCTCCTCCTCGTTCTCCCTCGCATCACCAGCTTCTGCTGCTGCTGCTGCTGCTGCTGTGCCCGGCGGCGGCGGTGCAGCGACACCCACAGCAGCCAAGTTGTCCGTCAGCGACGCGATGTGTCGACGGTAGCGCCACCCGGCCCGCCGCTTCTTCAGCATCGCGAGCACCAGCCGCTGGCCCACCTTCACTGCCGTCTTGCACAGCAGACTGTCACCGAGGTGGCGGTCGTAGACAGCCGAGACGGTGGCGAGCAGCGTGGGAGCGAAGGCGGAGAGTTCCTCACGGCGGCCCAGCTTCATCGTCTTGGCGATGGCCAGCAGCACACCAGGCAGGAGGAAGGGCTGCGAGAGGCGGGACTTGAAGGCGGTGGACGTCCCCTCCACCAGAAAGAACCACGCGGCGTCCTGCGGCACTCGTCGCTGCTGTGCCGTGCCGCCCGTCGATGACGGCGACGACGCCACCGCCGACTCGAGCGTGAAGGCAGCGAAGTCGAAGAACAGCCGTCGGTGGCGGGCGCTGTCGGGGCGGGTGAGAAGACGCGCGACGAGCAGCGCGGCGGCCTCGCGGCACTTGGACGTGTCCGTGAGGAAACGACTGGCGGTGAGGAGAGTGGAATCGGAGAGTGAGCGGCGTGCCACCGCGTCGTTGCTGGCCTCCTGACTGTCCACGAGAGACAGCGAGAAGGGCACGAGGACGAGGTTCGACAGCCACAGCAGGAGGCAGTAGCGCACCTCCCACTCCCGCTGCCGCGTCGGGTCTGCCACCCAGAGCTGCAGCGTGTAGAAGACGTCCTCGTAGTGGCTGACGTTGTTGGGGAAGTGGCTTGTGCAGCACTTCTCCCCGGCGGTCTTGATGATGCTGCAGAGCGCCTTGCAGACGACGTGGAGGGGCGTCTTGGGGGCGTCAGGGTCAAACATGGAGAGGTCCTGGCCGAGGTTGCCCGTCACCACCAGCGACGGCGCGCCGTCTGCGTTAGGGAAGGAGGGAGTCGCCTCAGGCGCCGATGAGGAGGGGTGCATTGGTGCGCTACCCGACTCTGCTGCCTTCTCTTCACTGCGGGCCCACACCTCAGCCGCGTTGGGCAAGTACCGCAGCAGCAGCGCGACCAGCGGCCCCATCAGCGCCTCCAGGTACGGGAGAAGAAGGTGGGGGCTGTCCTGGTATCGGTCCACCATCGCTGGCAGCCGCACCTCGAGCATGGCCGCCACGCCCTGTGGGTCTGCGCCAACAGAGGGCAGCAGGTCGTCGTTGGTGGGCGGCAGCAGCGCACCGGCACGGGCCAGCAAGGCGATGCAAGCCGCCTCCTCCTCAAAGAAGGAGGGCTCGCACGGCTCGTCTGCGGCCTCGTCGTTGTTGTCGTCGGCGTCGTTGTCCGGCCGCTCACCCGTCACCGCGCTGACGACGCTCGCGGTCTCCGGCGGAGGAGGAACGCTGTCATCGGTTGGCATGGAAGGTGTGGTGGAAGCGTCCATGATGGTATAGTGGAATTAGGGTAGGTGAACAGTTGTATCACTGTTTTTTTTTTTTTCTTCCTCTCTTTCCTGGTGTGTTTGTGATGATGTGTGCGGACGCCTGTGGTGGGCTCTCGTTTCAACAATCTAAGTGAAGGGCTTCCCACAGGTCGCGTGTACTTCTTCTTGCTTATCTATGGGTGAGCTGCAGGCGGCCAACACGAAAAAACCCATCGTTGACGGTGAGATGCGAAAAAAAAAGAAGGAGACGTAGTGGAGTCAGTATTCGTTGCAGCCTCATCGGTATACCCGCTTCAATGCGTCGTCGGCGCTCTGCATGCGCACAAGAAAGAAAGAGAGAGGGAGAGAGTCCAAGACCAAAGGTGTCAACCAGGTGTGTTACAGTGCACTGCGGAAAGGCATCTTCACTCTACGCACTCCCCCGGCAACATGCACACATACGTTCCGCGCCGTCTTCGCAGCCTTCTTTGTTGTTTAGCTTAACTGCAGGTTGTGACACCCCTCGCTCACGCGTTACGAGGGGGAAGACGTTCGGAGGAAAAAGGGCAGACGCACACGCACAACACACTGCATTGCAAACAAAGGAAACAAAAGTTGAAGGTGAAACAAAAGACAAGAAGAACGTTAAGTTATCGCTTGCAACCGGAGATGAAAGAGAGAAAGAAAGAGGAACGAGCAACGGAGCATCGAAGAGAAAAAGGGATTGGCCCACAGATAGAGAGAGCGAGGGCAGTCGCGGCCGTCTACTTGGCAGCCATGCGTGTGGCGCCGTCAAGACGCATGCACTCACCGTTCATGTAGCGGTTGCTGAAGAGGTAGTAGACGGCGTAGGCGAACTCATCGGGGCTGCCGAGCCGCGACGGGTAGGGCACGGTGGCGCCGAGGGCGTCGCCCACAGCTGGCGGCAGCAGCGGCGTCTGCATGATACCCGGGCAGATGGTGTTGATGCGAATCTGATGCGCTGCTAACTCACGGGCCAGAGGAAGCGTTAAGCTGACAATACCGCCCTTGCTGGCTGCGTAGGCGGCCTGACCAACCTGCCCCTCGTAGGCCGCCACGCTGGCGGTGTTGACGATGACGCCGCGGTCCGTCTCAGGGGCCAGCGCCGCCGTGTTCTTCTGCATCGCCTCCGCCGCGAGACGGCAGACGTTAAACGTACCCAAAAGGTTCACCTGCAGCGTTTTGTTGAAGACCTCGAGCGAGTGGCAGCCCTTCTTCCCCACTACCTTCGCAGCGGGACAGATGCCGGCACAGTTCACCGCACCGAAGAGCGGCTGGCCCGCAAAGTCCTGCGCCGCCGCGATGGCCCGCTGCACGTCCGCCTCGCTGCACACGTCGGTGGACACGAAGGCGCCGTTGATCGCCTTGGCCACCTTCTCGCCCTCCTCGGCGTTGCGGTCAAGCAGGGTGACCTTCGCGCCTTGCTGGGCAAGAAAGCGGGCGGTGGCCGCGCCGAGGCCGGAGGCGGCGCCGGTAACGATGATGGGCCGACCCGCGATAGACTGAATAAACTTGCCCTGCATTATAAAGTGAGAATGTTTGTGTGTGGAGGTGAGAGCAAGAGCTGCGGCTACAAACGGGACAGTGTGTGGAATGTGTAGAGAAGGGGATAGTGCCGAAGGCCAGCCTCCGTGCAATCAGGAGGAGAAGGAGAAGGAAGTGAGGGAGAGTAAAAGAGAGTAGAAGAGAAGTGAGGGAAAAAAAAAGAAGGGGAACAAACTTTAAATAATCACAGGGGCACAAGGCTAGTGAAACGCTCGCTTCGTTTTCCCTTCGCACAACACTCGAGAAGCAATTCATTTTCTGTTCTGTTGTCAGGACGTGTGGACGTCTAAGAGGAGACACCACCACCAAGTCGTCAAGAGGGAAGACGCACCACGTGCTTTCGTGGCGTTTTCTCGAATTAAAGTCATTGTTATCAAGTGTATAAGAAGTTGTGGGAGTGAAGCCACAGGAGAGTAAGTGTAGTGTAACGACAACAGGAAGCCCTCGACGCCTCATCAGCAGTGAGCAACACAGAGAACAGCATCAACGAAAACGGGCTTGAACAAAAAAACAAGAAAAGCGGGAAGCACACGCTCTTACGCGGCGACTCAAGCACACACGCACCAAGATCCAGAGCAGCTGCAAACAGAACTTACCCTTCGATGCGTGTCAGATAATTGGGGAAAGAAAGGCAGTGCCAGTCGCTACTTGCTCCGCGTGTTGAGTGTGAAGCCGTGAATAGCGCTAATCTCCTCCTTCAGCACGCCGTTGACGAGGCGGTGCTGTTGAATGAGCGACTTGCCCTGGAACACAGGGGAGACGATGTCAATGTTGAAGAAGCTGCCGCAGCCGGCGCTGGCGTCGATCACTTTGATGGACTGGACGGGCTGCAGGGCCTCGCTGGACTGCAGCTTGGCCTGGATGTCGGCCGCCGTGTAGGAGACGAGAAGACGGGGTACGGCACGGAACATGGTGGCGGTGGTGAGGGGAGGAAATCGCGCAGCAGCAATAGAAGCGGTAGGGGAGGAGGGCGAGTACCTATGTGTGTGGTCGGAGCTGAGGGATCCGTCCTGACGTATGGTGGGCAGGTGGCAGAGAAGTAAAAGGTGGGAAAGTGGCACGTACAGAGAGAGAGAGAGAGAGAGAGAGAGAGAGAGAGACGTCACCACAATAGCAACAATGGAAAGACTTTGGCCAACAACACTTCTTGGCTTTCTGTATCGTGCCGAAAAAAAAAAAAACACCGATAACGTCTTGAAATGATCTTATATCTTTTTTTTCTTGTTGGTGCGCTCTTGGTCCTTGAAGGATATAATACAGCGGCTGCTGACTTCTCGCAGTCTACTCCCGATGGCGCTTCGTCCCCTTCGCAATTGTACCAGGAGGCGAAAGCACCGGTGCGGCATTGATGGAGGACGAAGACGCAGACGACGAATCATCACCACGAATCAGCCGGGAAACTTCGAGGTCGTGCGGCAGCAGCACGTCACGCACCGTCACCACTGGTCCATCGCGCGGCGCTGCCGGCTCGGAGGCCAGCCGCTCCACGATCTTCTGCAGGCGTGCGCGGTCCGCCTCCTCGTACGGCGTCTCCATCCAAAAGAAAAAGCTGCTGCGACACGGCGCCAGCACAGCCTGCCCAGGCGCGGCGGCTATTACTTCCTCGGCAAGGTACTCGAGCCAGCCCACCTTCAGCGGCTCCAGCCCCACCTCGCCGAGAAACTGCAGAATGCGGCTGATGCGCAAGTAGTTGTGCGAGCGACAAGCGAGGTTGTGGTACTGCGCAGACCACTCCTCCTTCTCCGGAGTGCGCCGCAGCTCGGCCTGGAGGCGTACGTGGCCATCACCTGTTGACGCACACTGCGTCGTCTTGCTGTCCGGCTGCGCGGTGGTGTAGACGATGCTGGTACCGTAAAAGCGCAGCATCACCCGCAACGCCTGCAACACACGCGCCATCACCAGCCCATCTCCTCGCATCGCATCCGCATCAGCCGTCGTGAGCAGCGGTGCTCGTATGTTCACCCCTCGCTCTCGCAAAGGGAAAAGCCACTGGATGTAGTCGTGGCGCCGCTCCAATTCGTCGGGTGACCACTGCGGACCGGGAGTTCCGCTCTTGTCCTCGCCCCCGTAGCGAAGAAGATCGTCGATGTGTTCGCTGCCGGGAGCGGCGGGCAGCTCGCCTCTAAAGAATCGCCAGCATGGACCAGGAGAAGATGTGGGGGCTGAGGCACTCAGCGAGAAGGCGGAGTTTGCAGCAGTGGCGAGCCGACGCTGCCGGTAGGCCTCGTGATAGGCGCGCATGCAGCGCTGCGCCTCTTGGCGGATGCGTGGGCCGGCGAGTGCCGTGTACTCCATGTGTTTCCGCTGTGTAGGTGGGCAAATGTGTCTTTCCTTTTATTTTGTTCAGTGATGCAAGGTCATGCGAAGCATTGTATTGGGGGAAAAGGGAGATGAGTAGAGGAGAGGAGGAGCGATGGAGTAGATAGAAAAGTGATTTCGCTCAAAAAAAGCATACGCACAGCGCAGCAGCAAAGGAGAGGTCCGCTCGCCAGACGGCACTCAGGAAGTAGATACTGCACAACCTGTTGCGGTGCACCAGGCGCGGACCGCCCACACAGCAGCAACAAGAGTCGGCGATTCACAGACGGCTCCGATTGAAGTGCAACAGCAACGCATCACATGCGAATGGCGCGGCTGCTTCACCACGGTCCAATCCACAGACCCCAATACACACACACACGCGCCAGTGCAGCTGCGGTGAACTCTCACGAAACCCATCAATTTTATGAGTAAACGGTGTTTCTTTGTTTTTATTTTGGCGAAAATGATCAAATGAAAAAAAAACGCAAAAAGAAGTTCGGACAAACGTCGTCAGCAGACACACGCAGGCGGCTATCCCAGCCAGCAGACGCACTCTGCCACCCTCCCCTGCGTCACGAGAAGATCGCGTAGCGACGGCACAGAGCCGAGAGGAGGCGGAAGAGAAAAGAGAGAGAAGCTGAGAAAGAGAGGTGGAAGTTGCTGAGGTCTGTGAAAGGCGATCAACGCTTCTCCTCCCCGCCTCCGGTGCGTGCTGCACGACAGACATCCACCGCTTCTTAGTCCATCTGCTGCATGGCCTTGTCCGCCGCGGAGACCTTGCCCTTGCCCTTGTCGCTCTTGGTGGAGCGGTCCTTGCGCTCGAGGATGGCCTTGCGGTGGTGGGTCAGCTTCAGCTTCGTGATCTCAACGTTGGAGGGGTGGATGCCCACAGCAACGGTCGAGCCGTTCGCCTTCTCGCGGTTGACCTTGTCGATGTGGATGACCCACTTCAGGCGGTAGCAGGCCGTCACCTTGCCCTCACGGCCCTTGAAGGTGCCGCGCTTCACGATCACCTCGTCGTCCTTGCGCACCGGCATCGCACGCACGTTGTACTTGGCGCGCAGCTCCTTGGAGAGCGGAGCGCTCATCAGCACGCGGCGCACGTGGCTCGGCGCCTGGAAGTGCGCGCGGCGGGCCTTGCGGCGGGAACCACACTTGATGCTGACCATCTTGTCCTATGAGCTCTAAGCTGTAGGGTGACAGAAGAAGGGAAGCGGGAGAGAGAGAAAAAGAGATTAGTGGAGGAGAAAGCAGAATAAAAAAAAAGACGGGCATTCGTGTAGGTTTGCAGCACCGAGTTGCACAGCTGGAGCAGCTTAAAGCACATTCGCCTTCTCGGCGAAACGCGAGAGAGGTGAGGCAGCATTGCGAGAGTCCACCTCTTCTGCGGCCCAACTCTGTGAAAGCGCATCACTGAAACCCAGCTCGAAGACAGCGCCTCGAATTTGCCGCCACTGTTTCGCACAGAGCCACAATCAGCAGCAACCACTGCTACAGCGGAGAAGCGCAGAGAAGCACGAAAGACCCTAACGCTCCCTCTCGCATTGATACATTTTCCCTTTTGGTGTCCCTGATTAAAGCACGTCTCAACAGCTTTTTTTTTTTCATGTCTGTTTCTGTTTTTTTTTTTTTTACTTCTCCTTTTATTCACTGACTCCCTTCGAGGTACGTACGCGTCGGTAAAGTACTGGCGCTCCGACGAACATGTAACGGCCTTTTAAACAGTTTTCCATGGCGGTAGCGTGTTGATCGTGCGGCGCGGAGACCATAATAATAAAAGACGGGAGAGCAAAAGAGTTCACTTCTTTTTTTTGGTTTAAGAAGAAAGAAGAGAGAAAACAAGATGGGCGAGAAGACTGCGGCACCTCCAGTGCCAACAGACTTCACCAGAATAAAGGTTGTCCATGTATAAGCGATCGACGAGAACATGTCGCTCGGATATAAACGAGTTCAGGTCGAGAAGGAAAAGAGATAAAACAAAGCAAGAGACGGCAAACAAAGAAAAATAAAAAGTGGAAATCAAAATATAAATAGTGGGGCAGGGGAAATAAAGCGTAAATGTATATTTAACAGAAAAACACCCAAAGTAAAATAGAAAAGGTAAAGGCTTTTCAGCTGCAAACCGAGGGAGAAACGGGATAAAATGATAAAAGAAAAGAGGAAAAAAGATTCGGGTTTCAAGTAGTTGTATGCACTCGACCAAAGGACAAGAGAGAAAAATATGGAGGAGCCAACAAGCAAATGCTGTACTCAAAAAAAGAAAAAAGGAAAGGAGGAAAAAAAGAGACGAAACACTGGTGGTGCCATTGGCACCTCTCATCCGTTCCATGACTCTCTCTTCTCCTCCTTTCAAATATTGTTTCTTTTTTAGTAAGCCTTAACAATGTCATTGATCGTAGACGGGGAAAAAAAAAAGCTACCGCAGTGGGCACACGCACACTCGCCTAAAAGTCTTTCGATAGTGCGGCGGCGTGTGGTGTATGAGAGGCACCCTACAAAAAAAAAAACATGCTTTGACTCTCTCTGAGGAGGCGGTATCACGCATCCTCACCACGCTGCTGCCTCCCCCTTCCAACGCACGCATACATGCGCGGCAAACAAAAGCTCCCACGCTGTGGTGGAAGTATCCTCGCCTGCCACAATGATGTGTCGCAATACGCCGTGAGATGACCACATATGCAATTTTTATGGCGGCAACCCTGTAACGGCCGGCATGAAGCACAGGCTCTCGTGCACGCGTGGGAGCAGGGCAGGACGGGTGCGAAGCAGGATGACGGCTTTTTCGGTTAGATCTTGCTCAGAGCGAAGTTCTTGAGCGGCGCGCCGCCGTTGGGGAAGCGAGCCAGCAGCTTGCGGCCGACCTCCGTGACGTGCTCCGTTGTGATGTTGAACTTCTTGTACAGCGTCTCCGCAGGGGCGGAGGCACCAAAGCCGGTCATGCCAACGTGCACGTGCGAGTACTTCTCCCAGCCAAAGCTCACGTACGGCTCCACCGACACCACCGGCACGCCGTCGGGGAACACGGACTTCTGGTACGCCTCCGGCTGCGCGTCGAACAGCTCCTGGCACGGCATCGACACCACACTCACGCGTGCCTCGCCCGACAGCGCCTTCGCCGCGTCCACCGCCATCGACACCTCCGTGCCGCTCGCCACGATCACCAGCTGCGGGTCCGCCACATCGTTCAGGCAGTACGCACCCTTCTTCACGCCCTCGATGCTCGACCCAGCCTGCGGCACCGTGTTCTGACGGCTCAGGCACAGCACAGTCGGGCTGTGAGCGCTTGCCACAGCGACGGCCCACGCACCGCTTGTCTCCGTCTGGTCACCCGGACGCAGCACCAGCACGTTGGGTGTCGCACGCAGCGCAGCCACCAGCTCCACCGGCTGGTGCGTCGGGCCGTCCTCGCCGAGGCCGATGCTGTCGTGCGTCGCCACGAAGATGGAGCGGTGGTGCGACAGCGCGCCGAGACGCAGCGCGCCAAACGCGTAGCCGATGAAGTTCAGGAAGGTCGCGCCGAAGGGGATCACTCCGCCGTGCGCGTCCAGACCGTTCACGATGGCCACCATCGAATGCTCACGCACACCGAAGCGCAGGTAGCGGCCGGCGTAGTTGCCAGGCGCGAAGTCCGTCAGGTTGGCCGACGCGGGGCGGGTCAGGTTGCTCGGCGTCAGGTCAGCGGAGCCGCCGATCAGCGCCGGGATCGCCGGGAACAGCGCGGCGAGGCAGTTCTCGCTGGCCTTGCGCGTCGCGATCGACTTGTCGTTCAGCGGCAGCTTCGCCTCCCAGCCGGCCGGCAGCTCGCCCTTCATCTGCGCCACGAAGGCGGCACCCTCCGCCGGGTACTCCGCCGTGTACTTGGCCAGGCGCTCCTCCCACGCCTTCTGCTCCGCCGCACACTGCTCCACGTGCTTGCGGAACACCGCGTACACCTCGTCCTCCACGAAGTACTTCTTGCTCGGGTCGCGGCCGAACTTCGTCTTCAGGTTTGCGATGTCCTCATCGCCGAGCGGTGCGCCGTGCACCTTCTCCGTGCCCTGCTTCGACGACCCGAAGCCAATGGTCGACGTCTGGATGATCATCGTCGGCTTGCCGCGCGTCGCCTTCGCCTCCGCCAGCGCATTGCGCAGCGCGTCGTAGTCCGTGTCCGCGTTCGCCACCTCGATCACGTGGAAGCCCAGCGCCTCGTACTTCCTGCGGCTCTGCTCCGTGAAGGAGAGGCCCACCTCACCATCGATGCAAATGTTGTTGCTGTCGTACACCACGGTCAGCTTCTCCAGCTTCAGATGACAGGCGACAGAGAGCGCCTCCTGGCACACGCCTTCCATCAGGCAGCCGTCGCCGCAGTACACGTAGGTGCGGTGGTTGACGATCTCGTGGCCGGGCTTGTTGAAGGTGGCCGCGAGGTGCGCCTCCGCCATGGCGAGGCCGACAGCGTTCGCAATACCCTGGCCCAGCGGGCCGGTCGTCACCTCCACGCCCGACGTCATGAAGCGCTCCGGGTGGCCCGGGGTGCGGGAGCCGTCCTGGCGGAAGTTCTTCAGGTCCTGGGTGGTGAGGTCGTAGCCGGCGAGGTGCAGCATCGAGTACTGCAGCGCGCACGCGTGGCCGTTGGACAGCACGAAGCGGTCGCGGTCAGCCCAGCTTGGGTCGGCGCTGTTGTACTTGAGCGTCTCCGACCACAGCAGGGCCGAGATGGGAGCCATGCCCATGGGCGTGCCAGGGTGGCCGCTCTTCCCGCCCTGCACGACGTCCGCGGCAAGGCAGCGGATGCAGTTGGTAACCTGTTCAATGGAGGCCATCTTGATGAGGTGGGGAAAGTGAGAAGGGTGAAGAGGTGAGGTTGGATATAGAGGGCTTCAAGGGGATATAGGAGAAGCAGTGGGGTAGGAACCGGTGTGAACTTAAGAGATCGAAGTTAAGCTGTGTGGAGAGCGCAGGGGTTGAGAGGAGGAGATAAGTTGGGTGGTGATGAGAGTCAACGCGACAGAGTGAAGAGGAAAAGAGAGAGAGATAGTGGACAGGGAAGAGTGATGGAATGAGAAAGCAGAATGGAAAAAAAAAAAGTAGAGAAGACTGCGTGCAAAGCCGCGTTGTTGCACCACAGTCAATGACGAATGACTAACACTGATGGACAACAGATAGCATGGAGTACTACGCACCCCTCCAGCTGAAGTGCTCGCACAAGGACAACCTGGTTGAGGAAAAGTGCAATCTGCAATAAGACGGACCGTCTTTTCACGCATGTCAACGAGGCAAGATATATAGAAAAAAAATTCGTTGAAGCCGCACACCTCTTCATGCTGAATGAGCGCCAATCAACGCTCGTGAAAAAAATGTTTTTACTTTTTTTTGGATTTTCCTGTTCGACTTTTGATGTCTTGGCTACGGTTACTAGAAAAATAACGCTATTTTCCACACATCATCACAGTAAGATTGACAGGCAATCACCCACGTGTCACTGCGCACTGGCCGTGGTCTCTCACAACTCCTCTCGCGTGCATCCTTCTTCTGCCAAGCTCGTCTAAGAGGTTGTCGCTGCTGTCCGCCTTCGCGGGACGTGTGTGCTTCAGCTTCTTTTTCCTTTATTTTTCTTTCTTTCCTGGGAGCGAGTGCCGTCACACAGCACCCACGCACGCACAAATAAGCATTTACGAAAGAAACAAAAGAGTTGGGACTGCTTCCCTCTTTTCTTCCTTTCCCTTTCGGTGACGGGTGCGGGTGGGAACAAACGAGGATCGTTTTGAAAAGACAAAAGTTAAAAATAAAAATAAAAAAGCCAGAAAGAGGAGGAGTGAGTGGCGGCCTTGGCTTGTGCGGGTCTGTACGGACGCTCACCTCTCCTTCCTTCTCCTCAACACGGAGTGCCGGGTGCAGGGAGGGCAGCCGCGGTACAGTCGGAAGTCAGAAGAGCCACAAGAAGAGAGAGAGAGAGAGAACAAATGAAAACAGAATCAGAGAAGGAAAATAAAAACAAGGCAGCTATATATGCGGGTATAGAATAAGAAAGCAACACGGAGACTCGCTCTCTCGCTCCGCGTGCCACCGTTGCGCTAGCACACCCCTCACTGGACTCTCTCTCACAGTAAAATAACTTTGACGCGTCTCTGCACGTGTGTGCGGCACGATGCAGCCTTCCGACACGAAGAAGGGCATCGCCCGACTACGTCTGCGATACATGTGCGGCACACACCTCGCCACACACCAACAAGCGAATAATAGAGACGAAACGAAACAAAACGAAGTGGAGAAAAAAAGAGAAAAGCAAATACGTTATGGATCGCCCCGATTTACAAGAAAGCGTTAGAGCATACGACATCAATGGGAGGCTTCGGCGAAGAAAGCCATGAAACACAACACGGCACGACAAGTCGCTGTGTCTCATTTCAACGAATAGGGAAGAAGGAGAAATAAAATGTGTGCGAGCCGCGAAAGCCAACACACAGGGAGGAATCCGCTTATCTTCACGAAAAGAGCGCGGCGAATTTATTTTTAGGACAGCTCGGTGCATTACCAGGCTACACCACCAGAGGAAGCCGTGCTACATCAGATAGGACACGCATACCGTACCGGAACACCACGCCTCAGTAAGGTCGCTGCATCCTTGACGCCTCCATTTTCTTAAATCTTGCTGAAGGCGGAGTTCTTGAGCGGTGCGGAGCCGTTGGGGAAGCGAGCCAGCAGCTTGCGGCCGGCCTCCGCGACGTGCTCCGTTGTGATGTTGAACTTCTTGTACAGCGTCTCCGCAGGGGCGGAGGCACCGAAGCCGGTCATGCCAATGTGCACGTGCGAGTACTTCTCCCAGCCAAAGCTCACGTACGGCTCCACCGACACCACCGGCACGCCGTCGGGGAACACGGACTTCTGGTACGCCTCCGGCTGCGCGTCGAACAGCTCCTGGCACGGCATCGACACCACGCTCACGCGTGCCTCTCCCGACAGCGCCTTCGCCGCGTCCACCGCCATCGACACCTCCGTGCCGCTCGCCACGATCACCAGCTGCGGGTCCGCCACGTCGTTCAGGCGGTACGCACCCTTCTTCACGCCCTCGATGCTCGACCCAGCCTGCGGCACCGTGTTCTGACGGCTCAAGCACAGCACGGACGGACCGTGCGCATTCGCCACAGCGACGGCCCACGCACCGCTCGTCTCCGTCTGGTCACCCGGACGCAGCACCAGCACGTTGGGCGTCGCACGCAGCGCAGCCACCAGCTCCACCGGCTGGTGCGTCGGGCCGTCCTCGCCGAGGCCGATGCTGTCGTGCGTCGCCACGAAGATGGAGCGGTGGTGCGACAGCGCGCCGAGACGCAGCGCGCCGAACGCGTAGCCGATGAAGTTCAGGAAGGTCGCGCCGAAGGGGATCACTCCGCCGTGCGCGTCCAAGCCGTTCACGATGGCCACCATCGCGTGCTCACGCACACCAAAGCGCAGGTAGCGGCCGGCGTAGTTGCCGGGCTCGAAGTCCGTCAGGTTGGCCGACGCGGGACGGGTCAGGTTGCTCGGCGTCAGGTCAGCGGAGCCGCCGATCAGCGCCGGGATCGCCGGGAACAGCGCGGCGAGGCAGTTCTCGCTGGCCTTGCGCGTCGCGATCGACTTGTCGTTCAGCGGCAGCTTCGCCTCCCAGCCGGCCGGCAGCTCGCCCTTCATCTGCGCCACGAAGGCGGCACCCTCCGCCGGGTACTCCGCCGTGTACTTGGCCAGGCGGTCCTCCCACGCCTTCTGCTCCGCCGCACACTGCTCCACGTGCTTGCGGAACACCGCGTACACCTCGTCCTCCACGAAGTACTTCTTGCTCGGGTCGCGGCCAAACTTCGTCTTCACGTTCGCGATGTCCTCGTCGCCGAGCGGCGCGCCGTGCACCTTCTCCGTGCCCTGCTTCGATGACCCGAAGCCAATGGTCGACGTCTGGATGATCATCGTCGGCTTGCCGCGCGTCGCCTTCGCCTCCGCCAGCGCATTGCGCAGCGCGTCGTAGTCCGTGTCCGCGTTCGCCACCTCGATCACGTGGAAGCCCAGCGCCTCGTACTTCCTGCGGCTCTGCTCCGTGAAGGAGAGGCCCACCTCGCCATCGATGCAAATGTTGTTGCTGTCGTACACCACGGTCAGCTTCTCCAGCTTCAGGTGGCCGGCGACGGAGAGCGCCTCCTGGCACACGCCTTCCATCAGGCAGCCGTCGCCGCAGTACACGTAGGTGCGGTGGTTGACGATCTCGTGGCCGGGCTTGTTGAAGGTGGCCGCGAGGTGCGCCTCCGCCATGGCGAGGCCGACGGCGTTCGCAATACCCTGGCCCAGCGGGCCGGTCGTCACCTCCACGCCCGACGTCATGAAGCGCTCCGGGTGGCCCGGGGTGCGGGAGCCGTCTTGGCGGAAGTTCTTCAGGTCCTGCGTGGTGAGGTCGTAGCCGGCGAGGTGCAGCATCGAGTACTGCAGCGCGCACGCGTGGCCGTTGGACAGCACGAAGCGGTCGCGGTCAGCCCAGCTCGGGTCGGCGCTGTTGTACTTGAGCGTCTCCGACCACAGCAGGGCCGAGATGGGAGCCATGCCCATGGGCGTGCCAGGATGGCCGCTCTTCGCACCCTGCACGACATCCGCGGCAAGGCAGCGGATGCAGTTGGCAACCTGTTCAATGGAGGCCATCTCGAAGATGCGGGGAAAGTGAGAAGGGTGAATAAATGGAAATAAAGATTGGAAAGAAGTATGACGTGAGGTCGGCTTGTAATTCTTGTCTGCGTGGGACTGGTTGGCGGTAACTTGGCGTCCGTGTTAAAGGTGTGAGAGTTAGGGAAAGGGGTAAAAGTGCGGTTGTGCAGTGTTGCGTGCCCAGCGCGGAAGTGAAGAAAGTCGAGAAGAGGACCAAAGAGAGGAAGGAGAAAGAGAGAGAAGGGTGTGTGTGTGTGTGTATTTGGAAGGTGTGCGGATTGGTGCTTATAATATACATTAGTTTTCATGTGTAGGCGCACGCTTAATCCTGTTTCTTCATTTCCATTGCCTGAGAGGGGTGGCGGAGGTCGGCAGCGAGGCATCTGAGCGCTTCACAACCTTTCCACCCACGTCTCGGCCGCAACAGAGCCGGAAAAGGGAGAAGGAATTAGCGGTGGCGATAGCTGAGCAAATGCGAGCCATGTGCCTTTTCGAAGAAGATGGCCCGCTTGCGGCCCCTCAGTCATATCTCACAGTCGTAAAGCACGAAGTATTCGTTGTTATTGTTGTGTGTTGCGGTTGTTGAAAGAGAAAATGAAAAGAAAAGACAGAGAAACAAGTAGAGGCACTCCAGCTGACCGGAGGGAGACCACAGGATACTCCATAGCCCACCACGAAGGGACGCTTACTTCTTCTTCTTCTCCAGGCGCTTCTGGTAGAAGGAGAGCTCAGCACCCTCAAGCACGATGCCGTCCGCGCGGCCGGTCTGGCCCGGGCGGCTCGTCATGCGGGCGAGCAGACGGCCCTCGCGCAGCTGGTCGGCGATCGCCTTCTCGATCTTGTGGTTGCGGCGACGGCGCACCCACTCGCGCTGCAGCTTCGGGGAAGCCTTGTTCACGTCGTACTTGTCGGCGGCGGCGGCGGACTTCTTGCCCTTGCGCTCGGTGCCCTTGGCAACCTTCTTGTCCGCATCCAGGTCGATGCCGTAGTGCTTGGCGTACCAACGCTTGAACGGCGCGGCATCCACGGTCACGATGCAGTTCTTCACCAGCGTCTTGGTACGCACCAGCTCGTTGGAGGTGGCGTTGTACACGACGTCGAGGATGCGAACGCGCTGGGCCATGGCCTCAGAGCCCCAGGCGAAGTTGCCGGTGTCCAGGCGCAGAGCACGGATCTTGAAGTTGCCACCGCGAGCACGCACAGGGCTCACGCGGCGGGCACCAAGACGGGTGTTAGCGGGAAGGCGGCCCAGCTCGGCCTTCATGCGCTTCCGGTGGATCTTGGTCTTTCCACCGGTGATCTTGCGCTTGTGCAGGCGGCTGCGAACAATGCCCATGGTTGCTACTCTCTCTGATGGTAAGAGCAAAAGTTTTTTTTTTTTTGGTACGCGTGCAAGAAAGCAAGCGTTAATGGGGGTGAGGCACGTTAATGGAGCGCAGCAAGAGATGCAAAAATACGGCAGCGTGCACGGAGGAGAGGAGATGCGAGAGAGAGAGAGAGAGAGAGAAAGAAGAAGAGAGGGGAGAGAAGTAGAGAGAAGCTGAAGGTGCTGCCAAACGTCATGCGTCGACAAGTGTGCAGGAAATGTCTCCTTAAAGGTCAAATTTGCATTGTAGGATGCTGCACTGAGGAGGAGGAGGAGGAGGAGCGCCACGCACGCACCACAGCACGCTACTTCTCTCATCGCAGTCACTCCCGTCGCCGCTGTTTTTTTCCTTTCCACGAAAAAGAAGGGAACAAGGGCAAGCGGAAATCTGATAGCCATTGCATCCACCGTGCGGCGCCACACATCATAGCGTCGATAAGACCAGAGACAATCTCGACAAGGCGCTCATCTCCCTCGCCTTTTACCACTGAGTGAACATCTTGATTTGCTGGTTTACTCAAATGAAAATAAAACGAAAACCATAAAAGAGATGATGCAGAACCACAGGGTGCTCTACAGCCCACCACGAAGGGACGCTTACTTCTTCTTCTTCTCCAGGCGCTTCTGGTAGAAGGAGAGCTCAGCACCCTCAAGCACGATGCCGTCCGCGCGGCCGGTCTGGCCCGGGCGGCTCGTCATGCGGGCGAGCAGGCGGCCCTCGCGCAGCTGGTCGGCGATCGCCTTCTCGATCTTGTGGTTGCGGCGACGGCGCACCCACTCGCGCTGCAGCTTCGGGGAAGCCTTGTTCACGTCGTACTTGTCAGCGGCGGCGGCGGACTTCTTGCCCTTGCGCTCGGTGCCCTTGGCAACCTTCTTGTCCGCATCCAGGTCGATGCCGTAGTGCTTGGCGTACCAGCGCTTGAACGGCGCGGCATCCACGGTCACGATGCAGTTCTTCACCAGCGTCTTGGTACGCACCAGCTCGTTGGAGGTGGCGTTGTACACGACGTCGAGGATACGAACGCGCTGGGCCATGGCCTCAGAGCCCCAGGCGAAGTTGCCGGTGTCCAGGCGCAGAGCACGGATCTTGAAGTTGCCACCGCGAGCACGCACAGGGCTCACGCGGCGGGCACCAAGACGGGTGTTAGCGGGAAGGCGGCCCAGCTCGGCCTTCATGCGCTTCCGGTGGATCTTGGTCTTTCCACCGGTGATCTTGCGCTTGTGCAGGCGGCTGCGAACAATGCCCATGGTTGATGTTCTACAAGCGTTAAAGTTGTGTGCGTGGGTTGGCGTCGAAGCGTTCGTGCGAGATGAACCCGAACGCGTGTGTGTGGGTGTTGTAGAAGAGAAAGAGAAGTAGGATGTCACATACCATCAGATTAATGTTGAACGGCAGGAAGAGAAGCGGGGAGAGGAAGAAGTATGTGCTTGACTGGAGAGACCACTAAAAACATACCGAGCGGGACAAGGCAGCGCCCCGCCGCACACATCGCCTCTTCCTCTTGTCAATGAACCTTCACCACACATGGAGGGGAGAAGAGCACAGAGAAGCTATGTAGCGCGGAAGAGCGGGCTTAGCGTCCGATAAGGCCAGCGATGTGTTGCGTGGACAAGTACGACGAGCAGAAGACGTTAACTCTCTCGACTAATCACCCCACGCGTCGATACGCACGACTACAGCAAAAAAAAAAAAAAGATTTGATTCGCGAAGAAAAAATACCTTTAGCTCTCCTTTTCTTTTTTTTACATTGCACGAGACTGCAGCCAGCGCAGCAGCGCAACAAATAAAACACCCAGAGAAGCTTCTGGGAGTCAAAATAAACCAACACGCATACACACACAAACACGCACGCACACGGAGACCGAGATGAGAATAAAAATGCGGTTTTTTTTTTTTCGGCAGGAAGACAAACGCGAGCCGATTTGCGAACAACGCAGAGAGAGGCGATGACAATAAAGCGGAGGTGTTTGTTGCTGGCAGGCACTGCAGCCTTTGGCCAGGGAGAGTCGTACTGCTCTCTCATGTGGAAACGGTCCGTCAGCGCGGGTCTTGCGTGGCAGGCATCGGGAACACGGAAAAAGCAGAAAGAGAGAAGAACTTTTTTATTTTTTTGCTCAGCGCTTCTCTCACAGTGTGGGGGACGGCACCGTGGCGTACTCGTGGTGCGCGCAAAGAGCGGCGCAGTGCTGCAGAGGCAGGCGGCTGTTCAGCCCCGTCAACGTGGGGTTCGCCACAATGAGCCAATCCCGCACGCTGTCGATGCCCGTCTTACCACCCAAGTAGAGCTCCGTGGTGTCGTTCATGAAGTTGCCGCGGAAGCGACCGCCAAAGACGACCATCGTGTTGCGGCACACCACCGCGACGTGGCACTCACGACGCGACGGGTACTCTCGCTCGATGTCGTACACCGGCTCGAAGGTGTTTGCTTCGACGTTGTACACAAAGAGGTCGTTCAGCTTCTTCTTGCCGTTCCAGCCGCCGAACACGATGATGTTGCCGTAGTGCACCACCGCACTGTTGCGAGCACGGCCAAAGACAGGCGCGTTCGTGACGTCGACGCGGCGCCACATTGACGTGTCGAAGGAGTAGACGAAAAAGTCTTCGCAGCACTCGCCGGCGCTGTTGCGGCCACCAAAGACGATCATCTTGCGCTCGTAGGTCATCGCGGTGTGGGCGGAGCGCAGCGGCGGTGTCTCTCCGTGCTGCTCGCACGACACCCACTCCGGGTCGCCGAGGTCGCACCGGTAGAGGTCGTGCAACCGCTTGTTGCTGTTGCGGCCACCGCACTTGCCGCCAAAGACGTACATCGAACGCTCAAAGACGACGGCGCTGTGGCAGTACCGCGTCGTGGGCATCGTAAAGCCGCGCACCATCACGGGGTGGCAGTCACCGGCTTCGCTGATGGAGAAGAGTTTGTTGAATCGCCCGCGGCCGTTGCAGCCACCAAAGATGTACATGAGGCTGCCGTACCACACGGCGGTGTGGAAGGCGCGGGGGTGCTGCTTCTCGCCAGTGAGCTCGATCTTGGTCCAGTGCTTTCGAATGACGTCGTACTGCCAGAGGTCGTCCAGGTAGTTCGACACGCTGTCCGAGTCGTTGACGCCGCCGTAGACGTAGGCCTTGCTGCCGTCGGCGTTGGCGCAGAAGGAGTGGCCGATGCGGCCCAGCGGGGAGGACTCGGGTGGGCAGTCCACCAGCGTCCAGTGGCGCAGCGGCGGGGTGGGGCGGGGCATGTTGATACACCGAGGCCGGCGGTGCAGACAAGACTAGGGGGGAATATGAAAGAGACGGGGAGAGCGCAAAAGATGGGAAAATCGATGTGAAGGCGAAGATTCAGCGCAGACTCTCTCGACACACACACACACACACACTCACACACTCCCAATGTCGACAAAGGAAGAACAGCAGGAAGAGACTGTGGGAGAAAAAAGGGGAAGTCGGAGGCGGCTCTCAACCCTTTGCCGGTGTTGCGGTTAGGGAAGCAGTAAGGAGCAGCGGTGTGGAAAAAAGAGAAAGAGAAGGTAAGAGGAGAAGGCCGGTGATGTTTTGCCCACAGGTAGAGAAGGAGGAAGCGTCGTGGTGGAGGTGGAACTTCCCGTGTGCAGTTGCGCCACGACGGAGAACAACAATGCCGTGCGCAGCGCTGTCGTCGTGCACCTCACTTTTATGTGACTTGCTTTTTTTTTTTTGTAGAAGCACACGCTCAGCTGTGGAGCCTGTTGTCCCTAACAGAGAGGTAGAAGACGGCACTTATCAGTGCGGAAAACTTTGCATTAGCCGTTTTCTTTTTCGTTTTTCAACAAGTGTCTGCGTACTAGCGGTGGTGGTGTGCCGTGTCACATTCCGAGGTCATCCTCACGCGGTCTGCGTCGGGCATCACGGCGCCGCTTCTGCTTGGGGAGGTCCAGCTTGGGCAGCTCGCGGCGCTGCGCTCCCGGCACGAAGTCTGGCGCGTAGTCTTCCTCGTCCTCCTCACTCGACGACACCGCTGCGGCTGCCGTTGTTGCTGCGGTACCGCTGCTGCCCGTCTGCGCCGCAGCTGCCGACGTCGGCTGCACAGAGGGGACCTCCGCGCGGAGTGCGGCAACAGAAAAAGCGTTCAGCGCGGCCCGCTGTGCCTCCTCCTCGCCGAGGTAACGCACAGCGTCAAACGAGTCCTGCAGGCGCTGCAACTCCGTCGTGGAGGCCGGCGCGCCGTCGTCGACCGTCTGCTGCGCGGCGTCGAGCAGCCCGTGCAGCTCTGCCCCGCTTCTCGACTGAACGGCGTGTTGACGAATGGCGCCGTAGAGGCGCTGCGGCAGCACCGCCTCCCACGAGAGCACCAACGACTCGAACCACAGACGTGTCTGCCCGTGGTGGCCGGCGAGCTCCCACGGCAGCTGCTGGATGGAGTACTCGAGCAGGCGCGGTGCGAGCAGCGGGACGAAGACGTGCGGGGCTCCCTTCAGCAGCGCGTCCATCACGTACCACAGAGTGCGGTTCGCCGGGGCGTCGAGGTCGGCCTGCTCCATCAGCACCTTCCGCAGCGCCGCCCACGTCTCCGCTGACTTTGTCAGGTGCCGCAGCGCGAGTCCGGCGAGCGCCTCGACTCGTGCCTCGGACGGGTTGCCCTGCTTCAGCACCGCGTAGAAGAGCTGCTCATTGTAGAGAGAGGGCGAGTGGGGGACCGCGGCGTTCACAGCGGAGGTGAGCATCTTCTCCTTTCCGTGGACTGCTCTCTTGCGCACTGCACAGAGAGGAGGAAGGGAGCAAGAATAAAACTTGATTCTCTCTCACTTAAAAAGTTGCCTCCTTCGCTGCAGGATTAAGTCGCCCTCAGGTGTGAGTCGTGCACTGAAGAGCACAAAAAGAAGAAGAAGGAGGAAAAAGAGGTCAATTTGGTAAAAAAAGGGCGACGAAGCAGAACAACAGAAGCTCGGGTGTGTGCTTCCACAGGTTTACCGCGGCAACGCGCTACAAAGGGAAGATAACGAACGCAGGCTTTGCAACAACGGCGCTGCGGATCGACACCAGATTTTTTTTGTGCGACATTTTTCTGTCATTTTTTCTACGTCACTGTCTCGTAACGTGTTTGCTCCTGAAAGTGTGGCGCACTGGCACGCACTGCTGCGCTCGCTCACGAACCGCTGCTGGCGCCTCTCACGGCTTCACACCAACCGGTGCTCGTCTACGAAAAAAGAAAGGCGGGTCCTTGTTTTTATTTTTGTCTAATTAAATATAAATATTCGCGTTTTGGCCGTTTTTTTTAGTTAGTAAATTTGTCGTCGCGAACCCAACAGTTCCCATTTCTCTTTTCCTGTGTGCGTGCGTTGCGACGACTTCGCCAACGTTTACCACAGCCAATGCGTTTTGGTTGTAAGGAAAAATAAAACACAAGAGGCAGAAGAGGAAGAAAACGTCGAGCAACTTTTTTTTTTTGCAAGCGCAGGGAAAAAGAAAAGAGAAGCGAAAGCAAAAAGAGGAATGAAAAAAAAAAAGAGCGACGAACGAGGCGAGTCTCATATATAGAAAGCGTTTGAAAAAAAAGGAGGAGCAATAATCCGTGGGTGTGCTGCTGCCTCTCTAAAGCTTCCCAAGGCCCGCAGTGCGGTCCGTAACGTGTTCTTCTCTGCGCAAGATAGAAAAAAAAAAAGGGCCCGACACCAACAAGAGACGAAACAGGACGAGAAATGGACGAAGGTTGCGGAGCGCGAAAGGACAGCGAGAAAAAGAAAGATTCTTTTTGTCACGTTCTTTCTTTCATTCTTCCTCAGAAAAAAAAAGAAAACTAGGTGTTAATGAAATATCGAGAGTGGTGGACAGAACGACGGTGGGTGCACTACGGCGGAAGGCGAAGGCTGTTTGCCAAGCATCAAGGGCAGAGCGGCGTCGATGCAACTTCAGACCGCAGGTTTTTTACACTCAGAGACGCGCACTTCCATCGTCCGTCATCGCACTTTTTTTTCCCTTTCACGGCGGAGATAAACAACAACATAAAGAAATCCAACTGCTACAACAACGACAAGAGAGAAATGCGAGAGACGTTATAGTCTTTTTTTCCCCATACTGCCCCTCGTCGATCTCTCTCTCTTACTCTTCTCTTTGTTTTGCTCTTCGTTCCTCCGCCGCATCTTTTCTTCTTGTAGCTGCGCGTCACGAGCGGGGAGCAGAGAAGACCTGACAGAGACCACTTGTCTACACGAAAAAAATGCGTGCGCATTTGTGGGGGGAGGGTGAGTGAGAGAGACGGGGAGGGGAATGGACGTGTGAAATTAGCTCGAAGAAAGAGAAGCGAGAGGCAGAGAGAGACACCATAAAGAGAAAACGCAAAGAAGGACGGCCGATCCGTGCGAACGGCGCGACCTCTCAGGTGCTCTTTCGCCACATCAAAGACGACAATAACAACAAACAAAAAATAAAGAAAGTAATGAGAGTAGAGAGGGGAAAAAAAACTCGAGCACGTGGCTGAACGGCGAGGGCAATGACGCAGAGCGAGAGACACCCACGAAGCGAGTGGCACCTCTCGTGGAAGGCTACAGCAACGAGGGACCCAGTGGCGGCGAACGGCGCAATTCGAAGAGAAGAGAGGACAATGAAGACAGCGAGAGGAAAAAAAAAGGTGGGGAAAAAAATGCGGGCAGGGAAACGTATTCGTCTCCCTCTCCTCTCCTTCTCTCTTCCCGTGCCTCGACATCCCTCTCACCAACCACTTTCTTACTGGATGAAGCGGTAGTACTCGATGCCGACGTCCTGGAAGGCGGCCTCGTTGCGGCTGCCCAGACGCTCAATCACAAACTCCATCTTGCGGTGCTCCTTCGCGATGTCGTTCTTCTCTGCGCCGGTGTGCAGCGCCTCGTACTGCGCCTTGTCGAGGTTGAGCGGGTTCTCGAGCGCCTTGCTGACGTTGATGTTGGCCGCCGCCTTCTCCCAGCCCGGGACCGGCACGATCGGGATGGCCATGCTGGCGTCGCCGGAGCCGTAGCCGACCATCACCATCGGCTTGCCGGTGATGTCGAGCTTGCGGGTGTAGGCCTCCTCGAAGCCTGCGGCGAGCCAGCAGGGCAGGGAGGCGGTGTAGAGGTTGCCGAAGTTGCCCATCGCCGGGCTGCCCATGCTCATCTTCGTCTCGAGCAGCTCAATGAACTTCTTGTCCTTGCGCAGCGTCTTGGCCACCTTGCCGGTCGCCGGGAAGGCGTCCTTCGGCTCCGCGCCGCTCTCGATCTGCTGGAAGTACTTCGGGTCGACGTCGAGCTCCTTGATCACCGTGGCGGGGTCGGTCTTGCCGGTCTTGCAGAGGTCCGCGAAGTAGGCCTTGTGCTCGTCGGAGGTGGCACGGGCGAGGCCGCGGGCGTAGAGGAAGGACATGGCCTGGATCGGCATCATGTTGTAGGGGCGGTGGAAGAAGAGGGCCGCGACGTCCTCGTAGAACTTGCCGGGCGACTGCTCCAGGCGCTCCAGCATGTGCTCCACGGCGACGGTCACCTCCTCCTGGTAGACGAGCGTGCTGTAGGGGCCGGAGAAGACGGGGAAGTCGGCCATCTTGCCGTTCGCGGAGCTCTTCGTGTACTCCTCGAGGCCCATGAAGTGGCGGCGGTGCGGCTTGCGGAAGTCGGGACCGCGGTAGTCAGAGGCGGAGCCGCTGTACTGCAGCTGGATCTCGAAGAGCTTCGGGTTCTGCTCAATCGCCATCGCCGTCGCACCGGCACCCTGCGTCTGCTCGCCGGTGGAGCCGAGGGCGTACTCGGCGATGTCGGAGGCCACCGCGATTGCGATGCGGTCACCACCGTCGGCGGCGGCGAAGCGCGTGGCGCTCTCCATCGCGTAGACGCCGGCGAGGCAGGCGTGCTTGAACTCCGGCACCTCGCAGTGGCGCGAGATGGGGGGCATGTTCATGGCACGCAGGCCCTTGTCCACCATACCCTTCACGATGATCGCACCAGCGGAGTTGTCCGAGGACGTCTCCGTGCCGAGGCCGAGGAAGCCGATCTTGGAGGGGTCGATCTTGTTGTTGACGATCAGACGCAGCACGGCGTTGGCCGCCATGGTGTAGGTGTTCTCGTTCGTGTTGGTGATGCGGAAGGACTGGCCAACGACGCTCTGCACCTTGTCCCAGCTGTTGCCAGTCCACTGGCACCACTGCTCCAGGTCGACGCGGCAGTGGGGGGTGTACACGGCCATCCCGCTGACGCCGGCACGAAGGACAGAGGAAGCGCGCATCATGCTGACAGTAGAACGTGAAAGATGTGGAGCGGAAAGAGGTGGCAGATGAGGGGCGACGAGAGCTGTTTCTGAAAGATTTTTAAATTTCCTTGGAGCTTGGCTGATGGCGAAGATGAAAGAAAAAAAAGTAATGAATGACGGAGATGATGGTGAGGTAATGATAGCGAAGGAATAGAAGACGGTAAAGTTCAACTGCGGGTGTGTGTTTTATTTTTCGTTGGAGAGAAGAGAGGGAGAGGCGGTGGTGATTGTGTTGAGCGATGGCAAGCGTGCCGCGTTGTGGTTGTGGCACGAATGTATGTTCGACAAGATGACGAGCGAGGAGAGGGGGATGAAGGGGTACAATTCGAAAAAACAAGAGAGAGAGAGAGAGATACGCCCTTTGTGGCGAGCAAGACGAAGTCCAGCCCCTTCTTGCGGTGCTGATGCAATCGCCTCCTTTTGAGAGTCGATTCCAAAAATGTTGAACCGGTCGCATTGCTGCGGAGACGTTGCGGCTGCTGAGTGCACAAACTCACTAACGCACGCACACACAGACCCGTCACCTACCCATGTCCAACATATCGTGTTGGCTTGGTGTGTTGCATGTAACCGAAGAGCAGAGGTCCACCAACAACAAAAGAAGAAAAGCTCCTACATTTAAGCACGCTTTACGTTTGCAATACTTGAGAAAGTCTTCTGTATTTTCCTCTTTTTTTTTTTTTGCAGCGGGACGTCACCTCCTCGTTGCCTACGCGTGTCAGCAACAAAGATATGTGCGCATCTGTCAACTGACGGCGTGCGTGCAAGCGGACACGTTTTTTCCAAGCTTCTGAGTGGCAACTAGAAAGAGCCGTGTGCCTGGGTGTGGAACAGCGAGAATGGGCGGAGCGAAAAAAGCGGAGGAAAAAAAAAAAAGAGAGCCGATTTGCTCAAGACAGAGACAAGAACGCACGCACCGACACACACACAACACACGCAATTTGCACAAGTATAAAGTGGAAGGGGTGGAAAATAACAAAGAAGGAGCAAAAAAAAAAGAAAAACACAGAATGGTGAATGCGAAAGCACAGTCAATAAAGTGTATTGTGCGTCAGTACATTGTCTTGGTTCGCTGCCGTGCTTGGTAGTTGATCCACATGCTCTTCTTGAAGTCCTTGCGGTGGTCCAAGACGCGGCGCACGACGAATTGGCACCACGGCGAGTCGTCCGACGAGTCGGGGAGGGTGTGCAGCGGCGGCACACCAGCAGCGCCGTTCACGAGCTCCGCCGAGGGCTTGGACATTACGTACTGGACAATGCCGCTCAGCTTCTCCAGCAGCTCCGCCCCGGACGTGCGCAAAACGTGCGCGGCGACCTGGCAGGCACTGTTGACGGCGTCCAGCGCCGACGAGTCCGGCGAGCTGTCCGGCTTGGCGCCAAAGAAGGCCGCCCGCACGAGATCGAGATCGGCCAAAATGAGGGGTGCGTCGGCGGTGCTCAGGAAGACGCCGGGGCTGTCAACGTAGACGGCGAAGAGGCAGGCAACGAAGTTGTGGCCGACGCGGTAGTGCACCTGCCGCACCGCCGGCTCGTAGTCGAGGCGGGCACACACCGCCGACGTGGCCCGCTGAATCTCATCGACGATGGCGCGCATCGTGACGTCGGGGTAGGCGCGCGGCATCGGGAAGTCCTCGTTCTTGCCGTGGCTCTGCTTCAGTACCTGGTACTGCTTCGCGTCGAGCCGCATGAACCTCTCCAGCAGCCCGGCCACCGCGCCGGTGGAGAGTATCTCGATGCTGATGGTGTCGCACAGCTGCAGCACCGCCTCGTAGATGCTGCGCACGTGTGTCTCCTGCAACGACTCCATCGGCACAGCAGGGGCACCGGTGACGACACGCACGAGTTCGTACTTGCGGTGCGACCGCGCCATGCACTCCACCAGCGACTCTTTGATGCGCACGACGGTGTGAAGGCGGTGCACCGCACCCGGCAGCTGCGAGCCGGCGGCGTTGCGCGCTGCAACGGCGCTCGCGATGCGCTCGTACTCGGCAGCGATGAAGGGGACCTTGGTGTTCTTCGCCACCGCCGCCACCTTTGGAAACCCCTCCATGCACCGTTCCAGCAGCGCCTTCACGGAGGCCATGCAGTTCACCACACGGCTGTGCTGCTGCGAGGAGGGATCGCTGCCTAAGGGTGGCGGGCGCGGCGCGTCGTATGTGGTGCGGAGAAAGCGGCGCACGTCGTGTGGCGGCGCGGTGGAGTCCTCGTCCAGCGATGTCGCCCACGTCATCTGCATCTTCTGCAGGTCCTGCATCACCCCTCTCGCGAAGGCCGCCTCTTCGTTCTTGGCGAGGATGCTGAAAGGCGCCAGGTACGTCTGGGCGGTGCGCACCAGCAGGGAGCGGAGGTGTGCGGCCTGTTCCAGGTGCCGCTCCGGCCCGCAGCCGCCCAGCAGATACAACAGAAATGCCTCCATGGCCGACTGGAAGTCTTTGGGCACCTCCTGCTGCTCGTTGTGGAAGGCGTTGCCCCAGTGGCGGACGAGAAGGATGTAGGCGCCGATCCGCACACGCCCCGGCACGACGATGAACATCGCCAGTGGGAAGCTGCGCGTCAGCATCTTGCAGTAGGCCTTCTGCTTCGTGTCGAGCCCGCTGCCGACCTGCTGCAGCAGCGCCACCGCCGACGTCGTGCCGCCGCTGCGCTCGGCCTCGTCCTCGTTGTCGTCCATCAGCTCCGCGTAGTTGCGGAAGACGCCGGAGTTGACGAAGACCTCCATGAACGCCAGGAGAAACGCTTCGGGATCGGCAGTGGGCGGCAGCACCGGCATGTCCTCGACGAGCAGCATCGCGCTCAGCATGCAGGACGGGAGGGAGGTGCAGGCCTCAATGAAAACGGCAGAGACGCTGCGCTGCATGTCGTAGGAGAAGGTGGAGTCGAGCCACGGCATCGGCACCGCAGCGAGGCAGAAGGCTTCCTGCAGCACGTAATAGGCGTACTTGACCGGAGGAGAAAGCTCACTTGTGCCGATGTCGCGGGCACCGAGCGTGCTGACAGCGCGGGCAACATCCTTCAGAAACACCGCCTGCGCCTCCACGCTGCCGCACTGGTCGTTCGCCAGCAGCTGGGCGTGCAGGTGGCAGTACTGCTCCGTCTGCGGCGAGATGCCAAGGCGTGCCCGCAGCAGCGCCAGACAGTGTGCCACGTCCTTCTCTGTGTAGATGGGGCTGAGGGTGCTGAGGTCGAGCTCGTAGAGCGGCAGCAGGCAGGCGGCGTACATCATGGCGCGGATGGCGAAGGGGACGTGCGTGTCGCCCGGGTTGTCGGGGTAGTTCTCGATGCAGTAGATGAGCTGCTCGGTGCGGGCCACGTACTCGTCGTCGCCGCTCTCGTCGCACAAGAGGCGCAGCGTGGCGACGTCGCCCTGCAGGTTCGCAATGCTCCGCTGCCGCGCCGCCACTGCTGCCGGGTCGCTGGCATCGACGGGCGTCCGCAGCGCCGGTGGGGTGACGTTGGCGAGCGAGCGGCGGTGCTGCTCGTCGGTGACGGCGAAGACACGGCGGTAGACGTTGTTCATCTCCGCCTCGTAGGCGCTGCGCCGCTTCGTCACGAGGACGCCGGTGCAGAACACCAAGTTGTCGTACGCGTAGAAGGGCAGCGATTCGAGGAAGGGGGCGAGAAGAGCACTGTTGAGCACCTCGCAGAGCTGGATGCTCGGCGGCCGCGGAAAGTCGGTGGCGGCCGTCGTCGCCGTTACGCTCTGCCGCCGCCTCTCCTCGACGGCCTCGAAGACGGGGCCGAACTGACGGGTGATGACCTCCGACATCGTGCCTGGCGTGGTGCCGCAGAGCGGAATCTGCAGCGACTCCATCCGGTGGGCCGTGTCCGGCGCACTCGCGCTCTCGCTGACGGGGGAGGCGGCGCTGGGGCGTTGGCTGGGGTTCTGTGCCCCCCGCATCGACGTGAGCGGGTTCCAGAGGGAGGAGAAGAGGCTGCCGGAGCCGCCGGGGCTGGCATTGCGGCCTTTGCTCGCGTTCACCGCACGCGTGGCCGTACGATGCGTCGGGGCGGAGGCGGGTCGGGAGGCGGTGCTGCCCGCCGCCGCGGCATCCGCAGCAGCCAAGCCGCGGAAGGTGCTGACGATGTGGCCGAAGAAGCCCTTGTTCTGCTCCGCCTCTGCCGCTGGTGCTGCTCCTGTTGCTGCTGCTGCTGCGTTGGTGTTCGACGTGCTCGGGCTACCACTGCCGCTGGGGGAGTGCGGAGGAGACTGTTCCATGGCCACGATACGCTGCTGCTGCTGTTGTTGTTGTTGCGGCTCCGCCCTGGCGTGGCGCTCCGCTGGTGCAGTCGTCTCGGTATTAGGACCAGGCGAGGCTGGGCCGGCCTCCGCGGTGGCGCGCGGGTTGGATGCCGACGCAGCTGCCTCGCTCTTTGCGTCAGCGCTGCGGGGAGCGTCGTGGGGAGACTTGGGCGGCTTCGCACGCGAGTTTTGCGACGAGGCGCGTGCCCGCTGCACGCCACCGCTGCTGCCGCCGATGTAAACGATGGCGTCCTTCACGTCAAAGACAAAGGTTTGGGTCTTTCCATGCCTCGACGCCGCGGCCGCCCTCTCCGCCTCTGCGTAAAGGGGAAGCGGGCTGGGGCAGAGGGCGAGGTCGATGTTGTCGAGCGTGTCGAAGCCGACCGGCAGCTTGACGGTGACATTTGGCGGGGGGTGCTGCAGCGCGTAGCGGAGCAGCTCGTTGCGCTCCACCTGTCCCTTCTTCATAACGCACCGGTTGCTGGATGGACAGGAGAGAGATGCTGCGAGAGTGATAGAGATCAACTATTATACAAGGCCGGTTCAGTATACACAGATACACGCGGATCAAGCAACAACAAAAAAGCAAGTAGTTGGCAACGCAACAAGAATAATAAGAGAGGTGCGCAAGCCTCCGCAGACGACGGCCAGCTCACAAAGCAGTACGTGCGAATTCAAGACAGGTGGGGTAACGCAAAAGGGAAAAAAAAAATGACAACAAAAATGAATTAGCACTTCAGCAGTGCTTGGCACCCGGAGTTCACAAAGCAGCACCAGCTGAGTAAGAGAGAGGAAAAAAGAATTGAGATGAACAGAAGAAAAATAAAGAGGAGAGACAGCGGCGTGCTGCCGCTATCCTGCCGCGACGCCGCGGGAACGCAGATGTACGTTGCGTCTTGCTACTCTCCACCTCCGCCGGAATTCACCACGCCTTCGGTCCTCTCGTTTGCCCTTTTTTTTGTCCTTCGCGTCTATGAGGAACCAAGAGAGAGAATAAATAATAATAAATGGGAATGCGCTGGCTTGGCGTGTTATCGGAGGGGTGAACCACTTTGGGTAAGGCCGATATGGGGCCAGCTGATGTCTGGCGCACCGGCGTTCGCGTACGTGCGCAGAAGGAGAGGCGTGTGAGTGTGTGAGCTTTAACGCCTTTCTCTGGTGACGACGCACCGAGTGAGGGAATTGGGGTTATCTTGCCGTAGCGCTGCTTTTCTTAGATTTGTGTGGTGAAAGATTTCTTCTTATTTGCCGAGCCAAGGAAAGGAAGCGCAGGGGATGTGATGCAGTAGTCTGCGTTTTAGAGAAGACGTCGTGAGTTGATAATGCGCGTAGCGCGGGAAGCTTGGTGCAGACACCCAAGGCGAGGGCAAGAAAAGCGACACCAAAAAACAAGCGTTGGGAAAAAGAGAACAAAAAGAGAGAGTACGCAAGCGTTGCAAAGCTCGAGAGAAGGGCAGCTCCGCCTGCACCTACGTTGCCTCAACTGTACTGGCAACGTGCACCACGTGTCAAACGCGCCATTGCGCCAGTGCAACCTCATGAGAAAAAAAAAGGTGCTGTGCTCTTCCAACATTTTTTTTTATTTCAAGCAACGGTCAATTACATCGCCAAGGAACAATGCAGGCGAATCTGCGGCCTTTATGCCATCTTGGCCATTCGATCCTGGCCATTCACCTTTCTGCTGAGCTTCTTTTTCCACGCCGGATTGTTGTTTGGTTGGCCTCTGGTACACCTCTCGGTTCACGAAGGGAGAAAACGAAAAAGGAAATTAACAGCGACATTCGAAGGGCAGCGCTTAGATATATATTTATGCGTCAACACTTCTAGTGAGAGACACATACATAGCACAGAGCACCCAAGCTCAGCTAGACTTGCCTGTGGCATCGCGCTCTCCGAGAAAATGAGCAGACTGTGTAAAAGCTGACTTTCCCCGCGCGTGCCGCCTCCACAGCGTGTTCACTGGGGCCCATGTGCGGCGCTCGCACAGACACACAGACACACACACAAACTTCACCTCTACGACGCTGCTGCACCGCCGTGTGTGGCTCGCACGGCGATGGTGAACTGCTCCTTGTCCCGCCACAGCTGCGCCGCGTGGTTGTTGAGGGGCGACTCGTTGTTTGGGTTGTTGAGTAGATTTTGGATGGAGAGCAGGATGGAGCTGACCGAGTAGACAGCGGACCACTTCTCCTTGAGAATATCGAGGCAAATGGCGCCGCGGGTGTCGACGTTGGGGTGAAAGCACGGCGTCAGGAACGTGACGGTTGGAGCGGCGTAGGGGTAGTTAGGGGGGAATACGAGGAGAAGGCTGTACTCGAGGTCTTCGTACGGGGTGTTGGACACCCCCTTCACCGTTCCAATCCAGCGGAACAGATTATCGTCTTCGGGGTAGGCGGAGAGGCCTTCGGCGTCGCTCATCATCACCTCCATCAGCTCCTTCTGCAGCCGCGCAGCCGCACCGCTGTTGCCGCTACCAGACTGCATTTTTTTTTTCCAGTGCAAAAAATGCTGTGAGAGACCTCCTCTAAATGAGGTCGGCACGCGATTGTGCACGACGAGTAAGAGCGAAGAGGTAAAACGAATAGGAGTAAGCAGGGTGAACAACGTTTTACAAAGCAAAAGAGTGTAGTACTACAAGCAAACAAATGAAAAACAGATCTAGTGATATCAAAATTAAAAAAAAAGAGGAGAAAAGGAAAAAGATGGAGAGGGCAAATAAAGGCGCCGCTGGTTTGTTGTGCGTGTCCTCGTTCACTTAGCGCTTACGTCGTTTGGGCCGCGTCAGGCGTGCGCTTTCCTCTGTGCGTCGTTGTCTTTACTTTCCTTTTTGGGGTGTGTAGTGAATGGCAGCGGTGTGCAGTCTAACGGCGATGCGTGTTGGTCAAAGTGAAGAGAGAGAGAGAAAGAAAGAAAGGAGACGTTACTACTTCAGTGACGCAAGAGGGGGGATAAAAAAGGGGCGGAGCTCTTTGATAAATCGGGAAGAAGTCCGAGGAGAGGGATACGGACGAAGCACTCCACACACAAAAGGTGAAGCGCGTACCAGCGGCAGCCGTGTCTTTACCTTCTGTGCAACGGGGGTCGGACCGGCTCACTCCGCCACACAGCCGGTTACGTTCCCTTTTTTTTTTTCTTCCAGTGTACGCGACGAATGCTCTCTTCTCGCTTTGTCACTACCGTTGTTAATGTACAGTGGCGAGTAGCGCTGTGTGCGTGGAGCGTGGCGCTGAGATTCATCGATAGGTGCAAAAAAAAAAAAAGAGAGAAAGTCACTTTGACGCCAAAGAAAAAAAAAAAGAGATAAGAGGCGGCTGCAATACCGGAGCACCACAAAGACACACGTACACACAACTCATACACACACAAACACTCATGGAAGCAGAAGAAGAGAGATGGAGCAAGTACATGTCACGTGTGGAGGAGGTGCGGAAAAACTTCCCGCGTGTACCAGTCCGCCCCGCTACCCTCCACCGTCTCCGTCACGTCAGCAGCCTCCGAGCGACCCACGGCGTCCCACAGCTCCAAGAAGTGCTCCATGACGTCGGCACCGACGTACTGCTCATAGGGGCGGCCCAGCACCACCTCCTGCGTCACGCTGCGCCGCTCCACGTCGCGGCGAGCCAACACTCGGTTGACGGACGCCATCGCCGCAGCCTGCCCAGCGCCACGGGAAGCCGCTGCTGCTTCCCACGCCGGCGGCCACTCGACCGGGTAGAACATTCGCAGAACGTGCTGCAGGAGCACCGCCATGACAGACACCCGCATCGGATCCACGGCGGCGTACGTCGCCTCGAAGGGGAGAAAGGCGCGCCGCCCCACGTTGGCGGACGCGTTCACTGACACCGCGCTGCTCTGCGGTGCAACACGCGACGACGCCTCCGAATACGGGTCGGCCCCGTTGCTGCTGCTGAGGTGGTCGAGGTGCAGCACGCGGCGCTCCTGCACGAGGGGGTGGCTGCGCAGCGGGCCAGCCAGCTCAATAATGGGCGGCTCGAAGGGGTAGCGGCTGGGGAAGTAAACGTAGAAGGCGAAGCAGCCGCGGTACCACGGGGAGGCCGCACCGCGGACGTGCACAAGGCCGCGCCAGGCGTGATCCAGTGTCAGCATCGGGTCGGTGCAGGGCGGCGTCCCGTCATGGCCGTGTGGTGCAACCGCGAGGCCCTCCACGCCGTACAGCGGGGGCAGCAAGAGAATATCGTTGAGATCGATGGAGGAGGCGCCTGTAGTGGCCGTGGCGGCTGTGGTGGGGGCTGCGTTGCCGCTGCTACCAGTGCTGCTGTGGTGGTGCTGTGTGGAGAGAATGAGCGCCTCTCTGCGCAGGTACAGCGCACGGTAGAGGTAGTCGCGTGTGGTGGTGGAGCCGCCCTGCGGAGAGGCAGCAGACGAGTGAAGGGCTGCAGCCATGACGACGGCGTTGTTTAGGTGGCGTCACGCGCGCAACAGATAAAGGATAAAAAAGTTGTCAGAGAGGACGGGGCAACGAAGCAGGCGATCAAGCCTAGCGATATGTGTAGCTGCTGACGGAGGTGGTGGCGGTGATGAGAATGGCCAACATGGGGGAGTGAAGACGTCAGGTGTGGAGGGAATTGCGGAAGGAAGGATGAGGAGAATGCTGCGCGGCGATACACACACACATAAAACACACACACAGACAAAACATACGTTGTCGCACAGCTGCTTGTCGATGCAGGAAAGGAAAAAAAAAAAAGAAGCCCGTGGACCTTAGCGGTGCTCCATCAGAGAGGACTGGCTGAACAACCAGAGAAGGCGGGGTGCACGGACAGTCGTGCATGCGACTGGCATCAACGTCTCCTCGCTACGCAGATAAATGATGGATGTAGACTGGTCCCTCTTTTAGCCCCACCAGTACAGTGTTCAAGTAGCGTCGCAGGAGCCCACTGCTGTCAATTCGTTGTCTTTTGATTTTCATCGCTGTACATGCAAGCCACTATGATGAAGAGGCTCTCTTTCCGCTCCTCCCCCAGTGCAGCGGGGGAAGGCAAGAGAAGTACGGCATAACCAACTAAGCAACGGGAAGAAACAAAAAGAAATATGAATAAAACAAGGGTAGAACAAGTTACAAGATATACGAAATCTGGGACATCCAGCCAAGATGCGAACGATGAATCACACACATACACAGGCACACACACAAAAAAAAAGTGCCGCTATGCTGGAAGAGAGGGGGGAGTACGAAGATGATCTCTTTTGATGAAGAAGTAAAGATCCGAAGAGAAAGGGGGTAGTCTCGCCCATCGAGGAGGACTGCTGCTGCGTCGGAGAAGGAAAGAAGAAGAGAGGCAACTACGCTTGGGCAGCCCACGTACGAGGAAAGAGGGTGGCAGCAAGCAACAGCCTTGGCACGATCCAACAAGAAACGAATTTGGATCGCAGATGCAGACCACACAGAAGCACCGAAAGCGACGACAGAAATAGGGGAAAGTTGGTTTTGATGACAAAAAAGGGAATAAAAGTCCGTACCGGTTTTTTCCCTCTGTCGCAAAGGACGCGTGTATCGTCCCTCTTCGAGTGAACATAAAAATCTTTACAAAAAAAGCGAGAGAAAGAGAGCAGCCGTACCTCTCGGCGTCGGGCCCTCACCTACGCCCCGCTCTTTCACGACGGGATACCTATATAAATGTACATGCAACACAAACAAAGAATGGCGCGAGGAGAGAGACGCAGACAGGAATACTTTTCCTTCCTTCGCTACCCGCTCTGATCCGCACTTGAGCTGATGGACTTCTACGCACAGTCCGGCTTCGCAGCAGCAGCAGCAAGCAGCACCACGGCGAGAGGAGACGTCACCTCCCGCACACTCACATCGAGCAGCGCGTCGTTAATACACACACAAACACGCTCGTGCACCGTCTTCACCTCTGTCCACAAACAGGTCCGCACGCAACAGAGCAACGTGGGCCAAACAATAAAATAAAAGAACCAAGAAGAAAGATTCTGGCAAGGAAGGCTCCCGGCAAAGAAGTCGAAAGGCGGTGCCGGCACACACACACACGAATACAGAGATAGGATACATGCACGCAAAGAAGGAGACAATGGCGGCGATGAAAAATAAGCAGTTGTCAAGGGAAGAAAAACGAAGAGAAAAGAAAGGCAAGGAACATAACGCAGCCTCAACTGAGAGTTTAAGGCGCTGAGACCAACACAGAAAGATGAAGGAAACACCAACAAAGACAACAGGGCAGGGAAAAATAAAACCCAGTCGTCCACGCTCGTAAGCGCAGCCACCCACACCACTTCTGCGAAAAAAAGAAGGGAAAGTCTGAAAGAGATAAAAAGAAAAAGATCTTAAATTCAAAAGGAGAAAAAGAGAATCGAAGCGTTTAGCTGAGTGGGAAGCGATGCTCCTCGTCCTGTAAGGTTGGTTTGCACAAGACACATGCGCCTACACACATTCACTGACGCAAGAAGAGACAGAGGGGGACGACGTCGTGTGGGGACACCACGCCAGCAGCCACCCTAGAACGAAACACAAACACAAAAAAAGAGAAAGCAAATATATAGCCCATATAATAGGCCGCCGTGTGGAGAGACGAGTGGTGCCAGAGGCCATTTTTGGAGGCGATGGCACAGGTGTGTCGCAACACACAGAGGGAGGAGAGCAGTGATATTTGCACCACAGTTGCCTCGGAGCCTCGCTTTGTCACCACCGCACGCACACAAACACACACACATATCACCACACTGCACCGGTCGCGAGAGAAACAATAAACACAGGAAAAATCAAGACAGCATAAACATAATAAGAGTTTAGACGAAAAAAAAAGACGAAGGTGACGCGCAGAGCAGCAAAGCTTGGCAGAGGAGGAAGAGGGAGGGAATCCATGCGCGGGACTCCACTGCGGCAACTTCGCCTCCCTTGGCCTTCTACCGCTTCCCACTCTCTGCGCAATGCTGCCACAGCGCGACGTGATACCATGCACATGACACACACACACATACACACACGCACAAAGGCGTAAGATAGAAAAGAGGAAGGGAGGAGGTGTAGAAAAAAAAAACGCAGAGAGTAAAAGCTGTAAAAAGGGGGAAAAAAAAGAGTCAACTTCACTTGATTTGGAGCCAAAAAGAGAGAAATCATGCAGAGAGGATCTGTGGCGTGGGTCTCGACGACGGCAGCGCGGCGGCACTTACCGAAAAAGGAAAGAAAACAAAACAAAAAAAAAGTGGGAGGAACAAAGAAGAAGCAAAGGTGGTGAAACACCATCCGAAGCAAGCAGAGACAGAACAAAAGGAAAAGAAAATAGGAACGCCTCCACTTGCACTGGCAACTTTCTTCCATTCTCGGCGTCAAGGGGAAGCATGGATGGAGGAAGGGGGATAGAGAGAGAGTGCCGCTGCTGCCGCGCCTGTTGTCCCTGCAGCGCGCAGCACGCCCACGCCCATCCTCCCTCCTCCTCTCTTTTCTCCTGTGGACGCAACGGGGCAAGTGAACGAGAGATCAGTGGGAAGGCGCACATCCGTAGTCCCTTCTCTTCCTCGTCACGCCGGAGCAGGCACGGTGGGATAAACCTCCACGTTCGGCGGCTGACGCGATCGCTGCCCTTTCGACTTAGGGTTGCTGCGGGTTTGATCCGGCTTCGACTTGATCCCGCGGTCCTTTCTCGCCTGCAGCGTCGCCAGTGCCTCCATGCTGCGCTTGTGCAGCGCTAGTGCGTCGTTCTCTGGCGACACCTTGTAGTTTGCCCGCAGCAGCCAGTTCTCCAGCACGCTCTTCTTGTGCACCTTGCTGTTGGCGCTGCCGTTGCTGCTCCGCGTCAGGCCCTCGATCATCTCCTCCGTGAGTTCCTGGTGGTACTCCACGGCGCGCTTCGGTTGGGAGACGATTGGGGGCTCCGTCTTGACGGTGTCCACCTTCGACGGCGCTCTGCTCTGCGGGGCCTCCTGCGACGTCTCCTCCACCTCGGGTGAAGGGTGGAGCCTGCGAGGGGCGGGCTTGCGCCGCTCTCGTGTGATGAAGCCGCCCATCCTGATGCCTACCGTGAAACAGGAGAAAAGAAAGGGAGTATTCGGGTCTGTCAGCAGCGGTGCCACTCCCCACAGCAGATGTCAAAGATACGGTGTGGTGAAGGAGCCGGCTGTCTTTACTTCCGTTCGGGTACAGCAGACACGAAGTTGCGCAACGAATAAATAAAAAAAAGAAAGAAGCTTAGCAGGCAGCAGAGGCTTGCCGGTGCACTCGTCTGTGCGCAGTGGGCACAAAATAGAGATAAAGAAAAAGAAGACGTGTGCTAATGTGGGTGGGTGTTGGTGTGTGCGCACTCACATCTGCGTGGAAGAAAGGAGGAGGTGGAGCGAGCAGAAAGTACAAAGAGGGGGTAGAATGAGCTCTCGCTGCTAGTGCCGCTGATCCTGTTACTGCTCCAGCGAGCTCCAAAGGGAAAATCGAAACGGCTGCTCTCACCGACGACACACACGCGATGCGGCTTCTGTGCCGTAGTGACAGAAGACAGAATGCAGGCCCAACAACCCGAATCGGAGACTCTACACGTCCCAGCGCCGCCGCCAGACATGGCAACCAAATGAGCAGCCCAAGTGCACGGGTACTTTTACTTTTTTTTTTTTGCTTTAATCCCCTGAAGAGACACTGGTTCATCTGTCGAACGGGTGCCTCGAGCAGCAGTTTCTCAAGCGCAACGAACCAAAAAATACGGAGGTCAGAGAGAAGAAGAGCATGCAGAGGAAAAAGAGATGTGCGGCATGACGCGCAGAACGCACCGACAACAAACAGAGCAACAACAACAACAAAAAAAAAAAAACAGCGGTGCGGAGAGAGAGTGGATGAGAGGCAGACGAGTGACAGCCCACCCGCCTGCGTATGGCGCAGCCGCAGTGAGGGGCTCCCAAGGCGCCGCCCCTCCGTTTCCGCCTCGCAGAGTCGAACGACAGCCACGCACGCAGCAATGCTCAAGATCGCCCCTGTGTGCGTGCGTGTTCAGATTCAGCAGCCGAGATACTCTCGGGGTTTCCACAAGTACAATACCTCACTCCGCTTGAAACGACTGGATAAAGAGCCTCGCGAGCGACTGCGGAACGAGAGTGGCAGTCCGTTGCATAAATGAGGAGTCATTAAATGGAGTGATACAGCGAAAGAAGGGGGAAAAAAAAAAAGAAAGAACAGCAGCAGAAAAAAAAAGGTAAGGCTATTTTGCATGGAAGAAAAGGAATTGTTGTCTGTCTTCCCGCGCTCTTCGCCCCAGCCAGCAACTTCCACTCTGCGCCGGCTCAGGCGTCTGTTAGCGAGGCAAGCGCAGAACAACAAAGGGCGTCGACAGCAGACACCGCTGCCAGGAAGCACTCAGCGCCGCTGCACCTGCACGCAGACAACGACGTTGAGAGAGACAGACGCTGCTGAGAGGAGAGCCGCGTGAGGAAGTGCAGCCACGCCATCTTTTTTTCTCTCTCATCGGCACCGCGCCTTTGCCTCCGCCTTGCGCTGCTTCTCCTTCGCCCGCTTCGCGCTTACCTGCTCCGACGCGCTGCGGATGCCCAGCGCCGACACGTAGTACGGGGCGTCCCATTTCTCCTCACCCGGGTCCACGAGGTCGCCCTCCGTCCGGATCCAATCGCGCTCCTCGCGCTCCCCGTCGGACCAAATATCCGGCTCCGGCACCGGCGCGAACTTGCTGGACGGTGGCAGGACCTTCAGCCACCGCATCACCTTGTTGGTGGGCACAAAGCCGGTGAGGCTGTGGCGGCCTGAGCAGCCCGTCTCGTACGAGTCGTTGCCGTCATCTTTGTCGGTGGTGAGACTGTCCTCGTCGTCGTGGCGGGGACGCAGGTTGCTGCCAGACGTGAAGGAGGAGACGACCGGCGAGGGGACGGCGCTGACGACGGGTTTGTACTGCCGCCGTGTTGGCGACGTCTGTGGCTTTGGGTTCTCCTTCACCTCAGACGAGCACTCCGCCCCCATTGTGTGGATGAGAGGTGATACGTGTGTCTATGCTATAGTTTGGTTTGATGCGGGTGGTGCCTTCGTTTTTTTCTTTTTTTAAAACACTTGCCTTCGTGGAAGTGCCGAGTATAAGAGAGCCACCCAGAAAAAAAGGGAGAAGGGTGTGTTTTAGACGGTGGTGTGGGCTACAGGGATAGAGAGCGAGGCCGCTGAGGAAGAGCACAGCGACCGCTACGCGTCGCGAAAGTGGAAGGAGTGCTGAAATGAGAAAAGAAATAAATAATTCCCAGCTGTGTTGCTTCCCTCGTCGTCGTTTTTCGTTCGTTCTGCCACTGAGGAGGCAAAAAAGCGGTGAAAGCGATCGACAAGCGCAAAACGACGAGCACGAAAGACAGAGAAAGCCGGAAAGAGAAAGAGGATCATTGGAGCGGTCTGTTCCGCGATCATATCCTACCAGCACCACTTTTAGGTTGTCGCGGCTGACACTGGACTCAAGAGCAGCGAAGCCGCACGGACTCTGGAATTCCATCAGCAATAGAAAGATCGCTCTTATTTCTTCTTTTTCAACAGACAGAAACGAGGCAGCACACCGGTGCATCTCGTATCCGGTGCCCCCACAACAAACTCTTCCTTTTTTTCTATCCTTTTACGTTGTGGGCCGAATAAATCACAACACGGCAGCTGATCAACAAGAGCGTGGCCGCTTGTGGATGTCGTGAAGAAAGAAGGAGTGAGAACAGCATGTCAAAAATTCAAGTAAGATGTAAATACCTAGCAGTACTTCAGCACGGCACACCTCGTCGACGCCCTCGCCTTCACTTGCCGATGCGCAGCCGCTTGTACGCCTCCTCCTGCTGCCGCTCCAACTCGCGCTGGCGGTCGCCGAAGATGTCAAAGTCAGGCGCCGGCGCCGGCGTTGCGAAATCTTCGTGGTGGTCATCGCCCGAGACACACACGCCCGGCTGCCGCATCTCAGCCGTGCAGTCCGCGGCGTTGGTGAAGCCCCACAGGTAGACGCAAATGTTGCGCGTCATCCAGCGCTTGCGGCTCAGCTCTGTGAAGCGGTCGTAGCGCGGCCCTACCATCGAGCAGCCCGCCACCCACGGCATGATCTTCGCCTGAATGAAGGTCAGCAGACGGTCCCACGCGGCGGGCCAGAGGCGCAGCAGCGACGGCACGGCGTCGGTGTTTGCCGCAATCCAGGTCTGCACCAAGTCGCCCGAGTAGAGCTGGCAGACGGCCACTTTCTTGTCGCGCTTGCGGGCGTGGTAGAGAACACCAGGGTGGAAGGAGATGAGCGTCGTCTGGTCGTACATGTAGTCCGGGTAGCGGCGGTAGAGGTCGAGCACCTTGTCCGCGCACAGGTAGGCACGCTTCAGCTCCTTGATCTCGATCAGCAGCCGCATGTTGTTATCGCGGCAGAACAGAATCGTCTCCTCCAGCGTCGGCACGCGAATCTCCTGCGTGGGGTCCGCCGCGAAGGTGCACTCGCGCAGCTCGAAGAGAGTCAGCTCATCGATGCGGCGGTCAGGGGGCACCTCGCGCAGCAGACCATGGGCGAAGGCATCATGGAAGATCACCACCTCGTTGTCCTTCGTCAGGCGGGCGTCGCACTCCACGCCGCCGCAGCCGCGCTCTGCCGCGTACTTGAAGGCGGCCAGCGTGTTCTCTGGCGTGCCGTCCACGTTGCGGCAGCCGCGGTGGCCAAAGACGACGCCGCCCCAGAGGAGCCGAGAGGGTCCCATGGGCAGCTGTATGTGGCGCACGTAGGACCAGCCAAGAGCGGCCCCCACACTGCCCAGCAGCAGTGCCGACTTCATCTCAGCCTTCTATCACTGCGTGTGCGTATGTGTGTGTGCGTGGCGGTGCCGGTGAGTAGATGTGGTGCTGGCGTGCAAAAGACTCTGGACACTGCTACATGCACGGGCAACGGCCACGACACGCTGGCGCAAAGACAAACCAGAGAAGAAGAAAAAGTGTGGAATTACTGCGTTGATGTAATAGTGTGTCTCTCCCTCTCCACTAAGAGACAAGCACTGCAGGCTGGCGTGGACAGAGACCCTGCGTTTGTGGTTGTCGAGGTCGCGAAGATGGGTGAAAGACAAGGCGAAGTTCAGAGAGACTCTCAACAGAGGTGTGCACAACGAAGGAAAACGACCAAATCTCTCGCTTTTCCTTGTCACTTCGGTGAACGAAGTGGCCCAAAACATGTGTACTCCAGAAGAATTCTTAGTTTATGTGTGTATGTGTGCTGATGCCGCCGTCAAGCACACGCGCAGGAGAGAGCCACACGTGACAGCGAAGCCTGCGACATCGCTGCTGCTGCGCAGCAGCACCGCCACGCGGCAGGCGCACAACGGCCGTCTGGCGGGCCGCAAGACCGTCCACGAGCTGAGTGGCAGCCAACTGCGGACCCACTGGGCATGAAAGAAAGAAAGCAGAAAATTGGCTTTGCAGACGGACTTCCCCTTCTCCATGAGAGGGTACAAGACACAACTTCAAGGACATACACGATACAGAGGGAGCACATGTGAAGGGGGAACTTTATCTCACGCTGACGTGCGCGGGAGGACAACGCTCTCGAAATTGAGAGGGGGAAAAAAGAAGTGGGAAATACACACACCACGTCAGCAAAATGCTTATCTTTGCTGACCGCATGCTTCTCTGCTTTTCCCACACGCCCTCCTATGCCTACGCATACCCGTAGTTGACGTTGCAGCACTCAGCACGCAGTGCGACGAACACCAACGTGGCGAAGACTCCCCCCGCTCCACCACCACCACCACCGTAGTGGGCGGTGGCGGACCCAAGACAAAGGAAAAGGAAGAAAAAGGGAAAAATAGCAACAGCAATTCAGCGCACTGAGAGAAAAAGGAGAAAAAAAAAAAGAAAAAGGTTCGATATCCTGAGCAGTGGTTCCACGTCAACTCGCGACCGCGTCGCTCAGTTGGCGAAGCGGTCCATCGGGAGCACGTCCTGGTGTCGCAGCTCGCGGTGCAGGAGGTCCTCGAGCTGCAGCTTAAAAGGCTTGTCTGCCGCCCCTAACCAGTTCACCAAGTCCACGCTGTAGTACGACGCGTGGTTACCCCGCACCCACTGCATGCACTGCCCCTTATCGGTGGCGAAGAAGCCCGCCTTCACGAGGCGCAGCACGTAGTCGGGCAGCACCACAGACGACCGCCCCAGCGCGGCCGCCACCTGCTGCTGGAAGGCCTGTACGTCTACCTGCAGCTGCATCACAAACATGTCACTCATGCGCTTCTTGGACAGCTTGCTGTACTCGCGCACCAGCGTGACCTGCACGGCGAAGACGAGGCGCTGCAAGAAGAGCGTCTCGAGGACAGGGGTGGGCATCGGCACCCGCCGCTCATTCATCGCCTTCAAGTCTCTCACCAGCGGCGCCACGTACCCGTTCACCACCACCTCATCCTTTCCCGACTTGAGCTTCGCAATCTCGTTGCACGTGCTCTCCATTGGGTAGATGGCTTGGCAGAGGCGGTGGATGCAGACGTGCAGCACCTCGTGGGCCGCGTTGTACAGCGCACGGCAGCGCTGCATGTAGGACTGCACAATGGTGTTGGGCAGCAGCGGGCTCATCGTCTGCACCATTGCCTCGAAGAGGAACACAAGGGTCAGCACCGACTGGCAGGCGACAGCGCGGTGGCCGACGGCGAACTGCGCGGCGGGGTTCGTGAATTCGTTGCGTACGTGGCCCCACACGTTCGGGGGGAAGCGAACAGCTGCGACGCCCGCAGCGTCGCGGCCAACCGTCGCCACCGGCCGCCCGCGGCTGTCGCGCGGCACGTACTGTCCATTCGAGGCGTTCACAGTGCGCTCCGCTGAGGTGCGCATGTCGGCCAAGATGCGCTGCGCCGCTGGCGAGAAGTCGCCCTGGTTCTCAATCGCGACGGTGCGGGAGACGGAGACGAAGCTGTCGACGACTGTGTAGAAGTATAGACTGAGGAGGTCCTCGCACCAGCCAAGGATGTCGGCTGCCAGCGGGGGGAAGCGGACGGCGAGGCGGGCCTGGTACTCCAAGAAGGCGTTTGCCACGGCAATCGCGCTGGACGTCATCACCGTCGGCGGCATCTCGACCGAGGCAGCCAGCGTCGCAACCTCTGCCGGCATCGACGCCTGTGGCTGCGGCGGCGCCTCCATCCCGGGCACGACGTTGCCGCCAGCAGCGGCATCGGCACCATCCGCCGCCGGCGTCACGCGGCCCGTCTTGGCACCGGCCCAGTAGGCCCCGAAGGTTTGTGTCTGCACGAGGCTCGACGTGTCAGCCGGCTCCAGCATCTTGAGGGTGAGAAAGGGATTCTCCATGAAGGGCATCGCCCCAGCTGCGAGAGAGCCGTCGTCGGAGCTTTGGTGCAAGTAAGACTTCACCTCCTTGATGGACGTCTTGAAAGCCTCGGGGGAGAGCGGCTTCACCATGTTCAGCGAGGGCGGCGTGACGGCGCTCACCACCCAGTCGTCCTCCGCCATGAAGGTGAGCAGCTCGTTCGCCTTCGGTGTTTGGAAGTTCGCCTGCAGGTGCTTCAGCAGCACCGCCTTGGTCTGCGTGCGGGCGGCGGCCTGCTCCGCCTTGTCCAGCCCCAGCGAGGCGATCGCCTCCGTCAGCATCCCCGACACAACAAAGAGGTGCAGCACGCGGTCGGGGTCGAGGGAGGAGAGCCGCGCGTTGGCGAGCACCACCGTCAGCTTCTCCACGAGGTCGCGGCCGATCTTGTGGCCCACGTCCTGCACCCGCTGGAGGGCCTGGTTGTGCAGGGCGGCGTAGGGCGAGCCGGTGTAGCGCTCCTCCTCGTGCAGGCGCACCACCGTCGCAAAGAGGTAGAGGAAGTCCATGAGCTTCGCCGCCATCTGCCGCACGCCAAGGATGAGGTGGTCGGGGTGGATGCCCTCGGCGATGTCGGCCAGCGGCGCGTCCTCCTTCTTCACAAAGGAGACGTCCGTCAGCGACTTGCAGAGGATTTGAATGGCCGCCTTCCACAGCAGCGTCGCGACCAGCGCACACGTCTCGGCCGCCTTGCCAAGCTCCTGCGAGGCCTCTAGTGCGTTGCGGTAGGTGGAGACGATGAACTTGTTCGTCAGGCAGTCCGTCAGCACCGCCTCTATGCAGCTCGTGAGTTTGCCCGGGCTGTCTCGGTACAGCCGCCACTCCGCCAGCACCGGCTTCATGCAGTAGATGCCGGCCAGCGAGTTCTCCATCTCGACAGGGCCTTCCCGCTGCAGAAAGACGGCGGCCTCGTGCACCTTGCCGCTGGAGATGAGGTTCATGAGCTGGGTCCGCTTCGCACACGCCGCCTTCATCGCCTCCAGCAGCGCAATCGTCGCCTCGGTGTTCGCCTTGGTGCGCTGCTGCGCCAGCAACGTTATCTGCGACGCCACCACCGCCTTCGACCTGCGGATCGCCGCCCGCGCCTTCTTGCAGTCGCTGGAGGTGATGAGGAGGCTGTCGTTGACGTCGCGGATCTTCTCGGTGCCGCTGACAAATGAGTGGTGGTGGGCGAGCACGCGGCGCTTCAGCGTTGTGCTGACGATGTTGCACTTCTGCCGCAGCTCGAGCATCTTGCCCTCCGCAGCCTCCCGCATTGCCCGGCTCTCCGCCTCGTCGTCCGTGTAGGCGAAGCCGTCCATGTGCTCCAGCTCGAACTTCACCGGGTCGTACGTCTTGTCAAAAAACTTCTTGTCCACCTTCTCCTGCACCTGCGCGTCCGTCAACGCCTCCTCGTCGGAGCTCTCGACATCGCTGGCCTCGGCGGCCGCCACCCGCTCGCCCTCGGCGTTGCGCACCTCGGCGCCGTACTTCATTTGGAAGAAGCGGCGGATGTCGCCTTGGGACATGACGCCGCCGCTACCTGAGATGGCCTTCAGGCGGTCCACTGGGATGCTCTTGAAGGCGGCCTTCGTCTTCTTGTAGCCCGTCTTCATCCCCTTCATGGCCTCCTTCCACGCCGAGGCAAGGCTCTCCGTCACGTCGTCCATCGTGGGTGGTCGCACCGTGCAGTTCGGCTCGTGTGCGATTGCGTTTTTCTGCAGCTGTATTCAGCGAAGTGCTGCGCAGGCCTTCGTTCCTTTTCTTTTTGTTTGTTTAGAAGAAGATGTATAAAGCAGCCGCGTGTGTCGGTGTGTGGGTTTGTGTGGGGGTGCACACGCGCCTCAGTTCTTTTTTTTTGTGTGTGTGTGTGTGAATTGCGCTTCCTTCTTGTTGTCACTGATCGGTTCCAGCAGCTTGCAGTGACACCGTCGACGTGTATGTGTGTGTATGTGTGTTGGCGGTGCCGTCTCTCTTTTCCTGTGCGAGCCTAGCTGTTTCTGTAAGAGCCTTTCTCTTGTGGGAATGGCTGCAGGATGAGGGGAAGAGAAAGATGGAGAGAACAAAAGATCCACGGCAAGCGGTCCGTTTTTTCACAGCGCCGCCGTTGTCCATGTGGTAGGAAGGAGGGGGAACTGGTACTTTGAAAGCCATCGCCAGCTTACCCATTCAGCCTCGCCGCACATAAACCAGCACGAGCTTTTTTCCCAAGGCAGTCGGCCGGTAAACAACTACGCTTCTCTCCAGGTGTGGGGGTCAGCTTTGCCTTTACAGTATAAGTTGTTGTGATGCGATGCGTCTCGTCTAATAATCACCCTCAAAGGTGGGGCAAACCGTTCTAAAGAAAGAAAATAAACAAAAGAAGAGAACACATTGCAACAAAAGCAGAGGAAAAACATATGCACGATAAGTGGTTGCTGAGGTGCAGAAAGAAGGACGAGTGAGCCGTAATAGTGGCAACAACACGAACAAAACACAAGCTGTGAGCCTCCTGCTCATCACGGGGAGTAGCGAGGACGCAGCTGTGCATCCTGCTGACGGAGGCGGCGGCCAATCTCCAGCTGCTCCTGCTGCTTGTCGAAGCACAGCTGCATGAGCTGCTGGGCGTTGCGCAGCTCCTCGATCTTGTCCGTCAGGTCGCGCTCGCGGCTCTGCGTCTCGGCGAGTGTCGCATCGCTGATGTTCTTGAGAGACTCTAAATTGGCGCACCGCTCGCGAAGCGCGGAGATTTCCGACTTGCGGGCCTGCAGCTGCCCGAGCAGGTCCGCCTCCTGACGGCGCAGCGCCTGCAGCTCCTTCACCAGCTCGCTGGCCCGCTGCTCCTGGCTCACCAGCTCGGCCTGCAGGCGGCGCTTCTCGGCGGCCACAGTGGCCAGCTCCGCTTGCGTCGCCTCCAGCCGCGCATCGCGTGTCCGCTGCGTTGCCTGCTGCTCATGTAGCACACGCTGATGACTAGCTCGGGCGGACTCGAGCTGGCCGCGAGTGAAGTCGACTTGTGCCTGCAGCTCCTCGCACTGCTTCGCAGTCGCCTCGCGCGCCGCCACCGCAGCCGCCGCTCGCTGCGCCGCCTTCACTGCGCGGTCTGCCTCCTGCCGGTACTCCCGCTCCTTCTCGTCCAACACGCTCTGCAGCGCTGCCACCTCCGCCCGCTGCTCACGCAGTTCGTCCTCGTTGTGCTTCTGCTCCACCGCCTTGTCCTCCAGCTGCCGCAGCAGCTTATCGTGTGCGCGCTGCAGACGGCGCAGCTCCTCCTGGGCGGCTCGCGCCTCCTCCCCGCCCCGCAGCTCCTCGCTGGCGATGCGATCCCGCAGGGCGGCGGTCTGCTTCTTTTCCATCTCCAACAGCGCCTTTAGACGCTCTACGGCGTCCTCTAAGAGCCGGCAGCGCCCGTCGCGGTCGCCGTCGGTGCGCCGCAGGACGTCACTCTGCGCCGTCGCGCGCCGCAGAGAGGCGTCCATCTCGCGCTGCAGCCGCGCCACCTCCTCCTGGTGCTCCGCCGCCGCCGCCTCGAGCTGTCGTGCGTGCGCTTCCTCCACGGCGTGCAGCGCATCCCTGTGCTGCGCCTCCACGCGCGCGATGTGATGCTCGCGGTCTTGCACGGCACTGCTGCTCGCCGCGATGGTGCGCTGCGCCGCCGCCCAGCCCTCTCGCACGCAACACGCGGCCTGAGAGAGAAGAGTGCGGTGGACGCGCAGGATTGTCTCCTGGTACGCTCGCTGCTGCTCCACCGCCTCCTCGGCGTACTCCTCAGCAGCCACGATGCAGTAGGCAGCCAGGTGGCGCCGCCCCTCGCGACTGCTTGCCTCCGCCGCTGTTGCCCGGCGCTGTGCCTCCAAGAGCTGGGCCTGCAAGGTGTGCGCCTGCGCCGCGGCAGCTGCGGCGTCGTCTGCAGCGTCCTTCGCCGACTCAGCCTGCTGCCGGCACAAGCCGTCGTAGTGCGACTTCGTCTCGCTGACACGGGAGTCAACGCTGTCCTGCAGCCGCCGCAGCGCAGCCTCAACCTCGGCGAGCTGCGCCGTCACCCCCGCCTCGCGCTGCCGGCTCTCCTTCTCGCGCTTCGCCGAGTCGCGCATCTTCTCCTCCATGCGCTGCAGCAACGCCCCCATCTTGGACTTCTCCTTCTTGTACTTGTCCTTCAGCGCCGCGGCAGCCGCACTCTGCGCCTCCGCCTCCTGCAGTGTGGCTGCTGTGGCTGCCTTCACCTCCTCCACCTGAGCCAGCGCCTTGGCCACCTCCTCCTTGCGCTGCTGATAGCGCTGCTCCCGCCCCTCGAGTGTGGCGCTGAGGGACGCGGCTTGTGCAGCAGCCTCGCCGACCTGCTGCCCCAGCGCCGCCTTCTCTCTTTGCAGTGCGGCGACGTCCCTCTCCAGGGCCGCCCGCTCTTCCTCAACGGCACGCACGCGCTCCTCAGCTGTCTCGACGCCCCTGCTGCTTGCCTCCTGCTGGCGCTGCAGCCGCTCCTGCAGGACAAGGTGCCTATTTTTTTCCTCGTTGAGCTGTGCCACGACCGCGGCCTGTTCGGAGCGCAGCTGGCGTATCGTGTCGTCGCGTGATTCGAGGTTGCGTGTGAGCTCGTCGGAGGTGCGCCGCGCCAGCGCCTCCACATCCTCTGCGTGACGGGCCAGGCGGGCACATTCAGCGTCGCGCTGGCTGACCTCGGCTTTTGCACGCCGCACCTCTGCCTGGCCCTCCTCTATGGCGCGTTGCAGCTTTTTGTGTTCCTGCGCCGCCGCTCGCAGCTCCGCCTCGCACGTCGCCAGGCGCTCCTCCGCAGCGGCCACTTTAAGCACCGCCGCCTCGCGGTGGGACTTGTGCTGTCCTGCCTCTACCACGGCGGCCTGCCGGGCCTCTGCTGCTGCCTCCGCCTCCCGCCGCACCGCTGCGATGACGCCGTCCTTCTTTGTCAGTTCGGTCTGCAGTGCGGCAGCGGCGGCCGCGGCGTCGTCCGCTGCCCTCTTGAACGCCGCTGCCGACGTCTCTGCGCGCTCGGCGGTTGCCTTCCAGTCGAGCTGCACTCGTTCGGCTGCCGCGAGTCGCTGACGCGTTGCGGCCAGCTCCGTCTCGTGCATGGTGAGACGCTGTGTGAGAGAGGCGACTTCGGCCTGCAGCCGCTCCGCCTCCCGCCTGCTGTGCTGGAGCGCCTCTTCCCTCCCAGCGACGGCGCCGTGCAGGCGGTCCACCTCGCCTCGCACGTCACGCCGCGCGTCCTCCAGCCGCTGCAGCTCCCTCTCCAGCCCTTTCGTGCCGCCTGTCCGCTCGCCCAGCTCGGCACGGAGGGTGTCGAGATGGGCCCGCACGTCGCGCACCTCCGCCTCGTGCCGGGTGCGCACCTCTGCAGCGGCCGTCGCAAAGTCGTGCTTGAGCCTTTGCACCGCCGCCTCGTGCTCGGCCACCAAACGGCGTGCGTCCTCCTCCTTGTCCCGCAGCTGCGTCTGCAGGCGGTGCACGCCGACCGTCAGCTCCTCCAGCTTGAGGCTCAGAGCGTGCTCGTCGTCGGCGGTGCGGCGCTGAGCGTCGAGCAGGGCCGCCTGTGCCCTTTTCACCTCCCCCTGCAGGTGTTCGCACTCGTCCCTCTTCGCCGCCAACGCCGCCGCCGCCGCCGCCGTTTTCTCCCGCGCCTCCGCCTCTACACGGGCGACGTGCTCACGCAGCCTCGCGGCGGTCTCGGCGCCGTCCGCAGCCGCTCGCTCCTTCACCTCTGCGTGTCGGCGCGCAGCGGCCGCCTCGTCGCGGCACCGTCGCAGCTCCTCCTGCAGCGCTCGCAGCTGAGTCTGCGCCGCCTCGAGAGCCGCGTCGGCAGCGGCCTTGTGGCGCTCGTGCTGGACCTGTGCGTGCTGCATCTCCGCCGCGGTGCGCTGCAGAGCATCCTGAGTGCGTGTGTGTGCCCGCTCCAACTCACCAACACGCTCGCTTAGCTCCTGCTGGGCAACACGCCGGCGGGAGACGTCGTCGCGCAGCTCCTTCTCGGTGCCCTGCGCAGCTGCCGTCTTTGCGACCAGCTCCGCGCGTGTGGTGGTGAGGGCAGCCGAGGTTGACTGGAGCGTTTCTGCAACCTCCGACGCCCGCCGCTGGGCAGCCGTGAGTGCCTGCCGTGCGTCTTGCAGCTCCGCCTCGTGCTGCTGCAGCTGCTGATGGAAGCGCTCGGCACTCTGCCGGTGCTCTGCCTGGGCACCTGCCGCCGCCTTTTCGAGCGCCGCGACCGCCGCGTCGTGCTCGCTGCGGGGCATGAGGGTTGCGATGTGCGCCTCTAAATGCTCCACACGCGCCTGTCGCTCTTCCAATGCGAGGGTCATGGCGCGGCCCTCGGCACGCAGCGCACTCGCCGCCTCTGCCTCGCTGCTCAGTTGCTGCTGTGTGCGCTCCAGGGCGGCGGCGGTGGCGTCGCGCTCGGCATCCAGGGAAGCCACCGTTGTGCGTAGCGCCGCGGTGTCATCTTCGAGGTCGCGAATGCGGTTCGACATGCGCGTGGTGTCCTCCACAAGCTGGGACGTCTTGGCCTCGCTGTCCTGCAGCTGCACCTTTAAGGACTCAACGTGGTTGACAAGCTTTGTATTAAGCTCCTCGCCGTGTGTGCACCGTCCCTGCAACTCTTTTACCTTGCCTTCTCTGCGGTGCAGCTGCTGTGTCAGCTCTCTAATACGAGCTGCATTGGTCTCGCTGCTAAGGCGTGCTGCTGCCTGCTGGTCTTCGAGCTGCCGCAGCAGTCGGTGCAGCTGATCATCCTTGTCGTTGATGACGCGCAGGTACTCCTCCAGCAGTTGATCTATAGGGGCGCCAGGTGCGGCGTCGTGTTTGTATCCATCCTCAGAGACCATGGCAGGCCAAGCAGAGCGGCATCCACGCCCCACCCTCTTTTTCTTTGTTGTTGTTGTCTATGCCTTGTGTTGTGTTGTGCAACTGGAACACCGGTGGTGCGGAGCGACGTGAGGTGTGTGTGTGTGTGTGTGATGCGCGCAGCTCCGGCCTGCACCTTGTGCTCTCAACCGGATGTGCGGGTAGGCTTGAATTTGTGCGCTCTTGCGAGGGTCCGCAACAGGAAAAGGCGACGGAGAAGTAGTAGGAGCGAGAGAGTTAAACCATCAATTAGGAACAGAGCTTGAGACGAGGTGCTGCACACTGCGACTACAGAGGCCGTGGATGCGTCCGATGCTGTTGTACAGCTCGGCGTACATTGTATTGTCACTTAAGTTATGTATTTCTTTTTCTATTTTCTGCGCTACTTTACGCTGTCACTTGACGCGACGCTGAGGAGATCGAGTGAGCGGCAATCAGAGCTCCGACAACGCGGTGGCGCGGAGTACGAGAAGATTGCGTCAGTGCAGCCGCGCTCCAAAAGACCCGCGCTGAGCCGCAACCGAAAAAAAAAAAATGACATAGTACAGCTTATTTGAGTGTGTGTTCTTTGAAAGCAGACGTGCTCAGCTCTTCGTCTCGTTCATATTGCGGGAACGGTACCGCTCACCCGCTCATACTCCCGCACACGCACACAAGCCGTGTAGGTGTGGAAGATGTCCTTGAAGTGAAAAAGGGAAAGGGAGGGCTGCAACGACAGCGGCACTAGCTGCCCGCTTCTTTTCCTCCCTCCGTTCCCCTTTTTGTGTTCAGCGCTGGTCAATCGTGGTAAGCATGTGCACCACCCGGTGAGGCAACTTGTTCTTCAGCTCCTCGCGCGAGAGAGACGACTGCATCACCAGCGTTCCACGAGCGTGCGGCGGCACCACCGGCGTACCCGCCAGCGCGTTGTTCTCCAGCAACTCCTTGAGCGCATTCGCAACACGGTGCACCGCCTCGGGCGACGTGACCCACACCACACACCGCGTTCGTGGCTGCTGAAAGGCAGCCTGCATTGCCGCTCGCAGCTCTGCCACGGTTGCGTAGGGGCCATTGAGCGGCGCCACTACCGCGTCTGCGCAGCCCAGCGAAGCATCAAGCCGATCTGCGTCGCCAGCTGCCCTCTGCCAGTGCACGCCGCTGACACCGCTGCGGCGACTGAGAGCAGCTTTTGCGAGGGGGTTCGACGCGGCCGCCGCCGTGGCACACGCGCAGGGGTGGGGACGTGGTGCTGCGTCTCCGCTGCCGGACACACAGATCAAAGCGACACCGATGAAGACAGCAAAAAAGGCGGCGACGCCTACGCCCCGCCGCAAAGACGACACGCGTGGCGCTGCGGATGCGGCTTTTGCGTCTTCCTGCGCTTCTGCAGGAGGAGAGGGGGAGGGTGGTGCGCGCGTGTGGGAGAGAGCCGATGGCGACCGCGGCGTGGAGGACTGCGAGGACGCCGACGACGACGGCACCGGTAGCACTGGACTGGCAAGCGTCTTCTTCCCTCTTCCTCGCGCGGGGGCCGCCCTCGCCTTCTTTGGCGGCATTAGAGCAGCTAATGAGTAATTCGGGAGAAAACGTGCTGCTGAAGCTGCGGCTCGTGAGTTGTTTGGGCACTCAGCTGATCAAGGTGGGGGCGACACACGCGGCAGCACAACGAGAGACTCATGCGACTTTTAGAGAGAGAAGAAGGACGAGAGAAAGAGAGAGGGAGAGAAAGGGGAACGCTATGGATGGCGGCCAGCGCACGTAGGAGTAGGAGTGGCTGCAGGTGAGCGTGCGGAGCCTTGGGTGACGATCGCTTTCTCCAAAAGTGCCGAAAAAAGGCACGCATCGCATGAGTGTACGGTGAGTATTTGAAGATAAAGGGAGGAGCCGCAGTCACTCCTGCGGAAAGGCACACGTGAAAGAGTGCAGCTCTTCGGCATCGGTCCTTCTTTCATGGCTCCCCACCTGCCGTGCTGCTTCTTTGTGGATTTCTCCATTTCCTTTGGCACCGCAGCTTCGCAGAAAGTGTTTAAACGCTTATACTATACAAAGAAAGGGAGAAGCGCGTGCGACATCCCAGTAGCCTCCTGTGAAGAACAAACAAAGAACAACCTCAAACCCCCAACTCTGCTCTCCACCACGCTCCGCGCTCAGTCGCCTGCTTACTTCTCTCTCGCCAGCCCCGATGAGGAGTCGAGGACTAGCGGTGCCTCGCTGTCCGACGCCAGCGTTAGCACCGGCTCCGCCGCGCGTGAGAGACGCGGATGGCGCGCTGTTAGGCTCTGCAGGGCCACCACCGCTCGCTGAGACGGCGCCCACTGCTCGGCATGCATGCTGCGCACCAGCTGCAGTGCGTAGCCGTCGTCGTCCTCGGCGTTGCAGGCCTCGAGGAGGTGCGTGTAGGTGTAGGGGAGAAAGGGCACCTGCTCCTGCTCCTGCTGCCGCCCCGCCGCGATGGCGCCTTTCGTGTCGCCGCACTCCTGCTTGGCGCGGATGCGGGCGAGGTGGCACACGCTGTCCAGCTGCATCGACGCGTGGAACGTGTTGAAGATGTCCTCCACGGCGGCGTAGTGCTGCCCCTCCACACACGCCGCCATGGCACAGCCCACGCCCACCACGTCGGGCCGGATGTGCTCCCGCTTCATTTGCCGCAGCATCTGCAACGACTGTGCCCACGCCCCGGGCTGCACGCACTGACGCAGAATGTTCGTGAAGTGCGTCGTGTTCATCGCCACGCCTTCCTGCCGTGCCGTGTGCCACAGCTCCACCGCACGGAACCAATTCTGCGCGTTGGGGTCCAGCAGCTCCTGCTGCAACGCGTAGACGTGACCGAACTGGTGCATCCACCCACCCCCGTACCGAGGGAAAATGCCCTGACCGGAGGCTCGCGGGTGCATCGTCGACCGTAGGCACACAGCGTCTGCTAGATAGATGCAATGGGTAAGCAATGGCGCTGCAATCTTTTCCTTGATGTGTGTGCTCCCCCACGCAAGAAAAAGTCGCCACGTGTTGCCTCACACCAGCGGTGCGGAGACGTCAAGGGAAGGGGATGGCTGTGAAAAAACAGTGGCGGCGTGTCACGCCTCGACAAAAACAAAAAAACCCAACGGTAAAGAAGGGCTATGAAATCAAAAAAAAAAGAGACAAGATACGAATAGAAGGGAGGAGGGAGGGTCGAAGTCAGAGTAGTGGTATAAGATGAGAGGATAAGGCAAACTCACTGTGCAATAAAGTTGTCCCCGCGTTGCGACAGAGAGGAGTCGGCAGCGCAGTCGTGGGCCACCCGAAAACTTACAACTGCTCCTGCCACGGTCTACGGGGCGAGAGGAGGAGAGTGCCTGAAACCCACCGCGGCGGATGCGGTGAGACAACGCGGTTGGCAACGCATGGGCTGAAGCTTCAACGCCTGCTAGACTGATAGAGACGGCTGCCACTATCTTCTTCTTCACCTATTTCGTTGGTTGGAGTGTGATTTACAAAGAGAAAAGTACGCTGATGGAGATGGAACAAGCACACGACTGGGGGGCCAGCACCGCTGGCGCAGTTGGTCCAGTCAACCAGCCCAGGACCAGCCGGAAGAGGGCTGCAGGCCCCCACAGCTGACCACGCTGCTCAGATAAACCGAGAAGCAGAGGCTTACTTGCTGCGCTGGCGCATGCGACGGCGGCGCAGCTTTAAGCGCTTTATGCGCTTCTTGTGCCACTTCGGGCGCATACCGCGCGGACGGCTGACGGTACCCATTTCCTTATGGTGGAAGCAGACAGTAAGCGCGGAGGAAGGTGGAGGTGTGGATTGGGGGAAAAGAAAACAGCAAGTTCGTTTCGGCGTTAGCGGACGCGCGCGAGCAACGTACACAGCAAAAGAGTGCGGGAAGAGGACAAAACAAGAGAAGAGGAGAGTAGAAAGCGAAAGAAGCACGTGCAGAAACAGCGGTAGTGCTCCCAACCAGGAGATACATCCTACCACACAGCAGTGCATCGCTGCGTGAGCAGGGATCAGAGCAACAGAAAGGCTCGGTCACTCACTTCGATCGCAAAAAAAGATGACGAAAAGTCGCGGGGGCGGAGTGCGCAACTGTCGCAACCAGTAGCGGAGCAGCGCGTGAACTACTGCTATCATGCCCAATAGTTCGTTTACCTTTTCCTTTTTGGTGTCAAATGAAGTAAAAATAGAAGTCGTAAATAAGAAGCCACGTTCATCAGACGAAGGGGAGAGAGGGACAGCGTTTGCGGAGCGAACCGCCAACCTGCGACGCCTCGTCAAGCTCGAAGTGCCATCCACTGGTGTGGTAGCATGCGCGCTTCACCGAGATCTGGGCTGCCCCGCCTTCCCAGGCTGAGGCGCGCACCTTACTTGCTGCGCTGACGCATGCGACGGCGGCGCAGCTTTAAGCGCTTTATGCGCTTCTTGTGCCACTTCGGGCGCATGCCCCTCGGGCGGCTAACGGTACCCATGATGAAACTGTCAAAGACGCAGGGAAGCGTTGCACATACGTGGGTGCGGTTACGTTTGCGTGAGATTTTGGTCAGCGGAGAACAGCAGAAGAGAAAAGGGAGGGGTGAAGAAGAGACCAGTTGAAGAAATGGAAGAAGTGCGGTGGCATGAAGTCAACACAGTCATCAAGATCCATTCTGATGGCAGCAGCGTATAGCGTCGATACCGGCAGCCTCTCGAAGATACGCCAACGCTCTCGCACAGCTTTCGAAAACAAACAGAAAAAAAGCATCGCGGAAAACTGACGGCTGACGGCGTCCTCAACACGTGCACGTGGAGAGTGCATGCTAATCTCTGTACACCGGCACTCCCAGGCACCAACCAAGTAAACACGTTTATCATCCTTATCGATTTTTTTTTCGTTTGTTCAAAGAGGTGTAAAATCAAGTAGAAAAGAAGATGGAAAAGGAAATCCTTCGACAATCTTCAGCCGCCACGCAGGAACACTCCGCATCAATCACTCGAGCGGGACGTGAACCTTGTTGCGCGCCTGCGCGGTGCTGCAGCTAAGGACTGCGACGCACCTTACTTGCTGCGCTGGCGCATGCGACGGCGGCGCAGCTTTAAGCGCTTTATGCGCTTCTTGTGCCACTTGGGGCGCATGCCCCTCGGACGACTGACGGTACCCATTTTTCCTGAGGTGTGGAAAAGCCGAGATGTGTTGGTTGTGTGTGTGTTTTTGTGGTGTCCGGGTGTAGAGGCGGCGCACAAAGAGGAATGAAACGAGATTGGGGTGGGAAGCGGTAGGGCGGAAAAGGCAGAGAAGAAAGGAGGAATTATGGTGAAAGAAGCGAGAACGAAAATTTATTTTTTGGTGAATTGCGTTCAAGAGAGAAGTAGAGGACCACTGTACGCTGGTCGTTAAAACCCGCACAGAACGGCGTCCTAGCATTATGCGCCATCAGAAAGAGCCAGAGAAAAAGAAGGAGACGCCGCAGAGATGCCCAGCAGCCTGCAAAGGCCACTCCCGCAGCACTCCCCTTCCTCTATTCTCGCACACCGTGCCCGCCTGCAGCGGCGGAAGAGAGTGGGGGCAGGCGCAGTGCCAACGCTCTATCATGGCTCTTTTTTCAAAGTAAAAAAAAAAGCCGTCTAAGCACGACTTTCTTCCATACTGCTCCTCGCTTTGCTTCCATATTTTGGTTTGAGATTTTGGCATGAAAAGGAGGATGTGGCCCGCCCCCGCTCACCCCCAGCACAGCTGATGCTTGGCGGTGAGAGGGAGGAGCCACGGAAATGAAAAATCAAGTATTCTACTTCGGGACCTTCAGCTTGCCCTCGCGGACCTTGTTCTGGATGTCGAGCGGGCTCTCGCCGTCGACGGTGCAGCCCACCGACACGGCGGTGCCGAGCACCTCCATCACGACGGCCTTGAGGTCGCTTCCCATCGACTTGCCCTGCGACTCCTTCGCGATCTTGATGATCTCCGCGAACGGGATGTTGCCGTTGTGCTTCACGTTCTTCACCTTCTTGCGGTCACGCGGCGGCTCCTTGAGCGCGCGGATGAGGCGGGACGCCACGGACGGCGTCACGGCGACAGTCGCCACGCGGTTCTTCACGCGCAGCTCGCACGTCACCTTCAGACCCTTCCAGTCCTTGGTGGCCTTGGCGATGTCCTCGCCGATCTTCTTGGCGTTGAGACCAAGGGGACCGACCTTCGGGGCCAGGGAGGCCGTCGCGGCCACCTCACCACCGACGGCGCGCACGATCACGATGATCTCCTGCGAGGGATCGAACTTCGGCGGCATGTTTCGACGAAATGAAGCAGCTGCAGCGGTGTCGTACGCACAGTGATCCAACACGAGAGAGAGAGAGAAGGAGAGAGGGAGACAGCAGTGCAGTGAAGAGAGTCGAGGATTAAAGCGGAAGACGTAGAGAGAAGGAGTGGGGAGAAGAGAAGAAAGAAAGGTGCGAGGCGAGAGACGCAGCGACCAGCCCACGTAAACATACCGCCACACTCACAGCAAGGTAGAAGGAGTAGGCATGCGTTCCATGTTCCTCTTGTCCTAACAATTCCTTTGCTGGCGAGAGGAGAAGGTGGCAGCCAGCCTCTCCAGATTTCGCAAAGCAGAACTGCAGATGAACATTCAACACAACACGGCTGGATGATGCAAACTACAAAAAAAAAAGCTTTTTTAAAGAAGATTTTTGACGCAGCACCGTAGCGCGTTCCGCTGCTGACGGGACGCGTTGCACTTCACTGCGCGAATGCAGCGCATGAAAGAAACGAGAAACCTCAAAAAGAATACTGCGGTCGTTGAGCCGCATCACGACTTGCAAGCGACGTGCATGTGCCAGCAGCGAACACAAAGCGCACACGCCATCGTGGATCATTCCCTACAGCCACTGATAGGTCAACACGAGATTTCCAGCTGCCCAACGCCGTCCACATCCACAGTGCAGTTCGCCACCGTGCCGCACGAAGGAGGCGTAGACCCATCTTTGTGAGCTGCCGACGCAGACTCAGCCAACGCATCTGTTTGCGCCACACGCTCAACGAGGGGGCCAACGTGCAGCCGTGTCTCCTGCGCAACCGCACGGCCGTTCTCCACCGACAGCGTCGCCTTTGTCCGCTCCACCAGCCACAGCACCGCCGTGTCCGAAACGGCGAGTCGCAGCGGCGGGTGCTCGGCACACCCCATGTCCCGCACCACCACACGCACAATGTCACCAGCGGTTTCAAGGGAGATGGGGAGGAAGGGAAGCGTGCGCATGTAGGAGGCCGCCTGGGCAGTGTACAGCTCTCTGAACTCGTCGTCAATGAATCGGCGCATCTCAGAAAGACTCTTGCCGCGCGTGCGTCCCTCCCGGCCAAAGTCTGTGGTCAAGATCACCAGCTGCGTCGACACCGCGACACCGGGATGCTCGGGAAAGGCGCTGGCGCGTCCCAGCAACGGCAGCAGCACCCGCACCTTGCTTGGCTCCAGCGAGGAGAGCTCGTTGACGATCACCACGCCGTCGTGTGGGTGGCGGGCGGCGTGCAACGCAACAAGTCGCACAACGGCCTCGCGAAACTCGGCTGTCGACATGCCGTCGTAGCCGGTGCCGGAGAGCACGACAGTTGTGTCGCCGATGGTGCAGAGCGCGTCGCCGCAGCGCTGGCCGTAGGCGAGAGAGATAAGCTCCGCCAGCCGCGTCTTGCCCACGCCGTTGTCACCAGCAAAGTGGAGTACCATTGCCTCGTGTGGGTGGCGCAGCTTGTGTGCCACCATCTCCACCACCGCAGGCGCCATCACCTGCCCCCGCATCGACGCCTCCACCAACGTGCGCAGTCGGCTCACGACATAACGCTGAAACTCGCGTGAGTCCGGCTTCAGGGGGGAGAAGCCAAAGCGGCACGCGAGGCGGTCCACGATACGGCCGCTTTTCTGCTCGCACAGAGGCAGCCCGGGGCAGAAAAGCTCCGCGCACGACGACCTTGTCAAGTCCGCTCCAAAGCACACGAAATAGGCTGCGCAGACGACAAGGAGGCTCACCGCTGCAGTCGTGAAGGCCCGCATCCGCTGTCGCTTCACACCCTCGCCAGGCTACACTTTTTCGCCGGCACTGTCCTGCGCTTCCTTCAACAGCAGAGTTGTCCGTTCCGTCCCCAAGCAGTCAGTTCCTTGAATGTAGGTGCACCAACAGTGAATGATAAAGAGAGAGAGACACAGAGGAAGACAGGGAGAAAGAGGAGTGGGCTGAGTCTTGACGCGTTGCACTCCGCCAAGGTGCTCCATTATAGCGTGCTTTTGTATAAGCATAAAACCCTTCATGCACTCAGGCAACAATACCTAGTTGAACGTAGGCAGTGAGACAAAAGGTGGCCCAACAATTTCCGCTCTTTATCACATCCATCAGTAGCCGCCCGCTCGACCCTCTCCTTCGGCTTTCGGTCATACCCTCCGCGCTCATCGCTTCGTTGACGGTTTCATCTGCAAAGCCTTATTGCCCATCGCAGCGAATCCCGCGCTCGCCTGCAGTCGCTGAGCACTCAGCCCCTCTTCGTGAACTACTTGTACGGCGTCTATTTGAGTTGAAAACGACACTGGGCTCAACATCAAAACAATAATAGAAGAGTTGACTCAAGTAAAAGCATTTTTTTCTTTTAATGTGGAAGCGAAGGAAACGAACAAGAACAAAAAAAAACGTGACGAGAGTAAAAAAAAGAAGAAGTGAAGCACTGAGGCTTGTCTTTGATTCACGGCACTCGATGGGTTGGTCTTATAGTGAGAACAGCGAAGATCAACAAACCCTGCAGTTTTTCAGTTATTTTTCTCATTCACCCTTCTTTCTTAGTAATCGACGTGGAAATAATTTAAGAGAATCAAGTCGGCGCTTTAACTCCTTGGCCAATATCCCAGTTGGGCACCTCGGTGCTTAGATAAAAAATAAAACAGTTGAAAGAACAGTTGTAAGCTGTCGGGTGCGGTGTCTCCCGTCAAGGAGTGGGAAAGCTGGGGCGGAGCGAGAGTCCGTCGTCGCGCGTGTGCCTCTCGCAGCCGCTCACCTCACCGCCCTCCGCGCATGCACGCAGCCGTCGGCAGCAAAGCAGACACAGAGAAGGCGGCATGGGAAGAAGAAAAGGGGGGACGGCGGCTACGCCGCACCTCGCGGTGACGCGGCAAGCAGCGGTTGTGTGTGGGTGGGTGGGTGTGCATGGGTGTGCGTGTGTGGCGACCAACGCAGACGCGCGAGGAGAGGAGGAAGAGGTCAGGGGAGAACCGAACCACTGGCGCAGCGCAGCCGCAGCCGCTCTCCTGCGCCGCCGTGTCGGCCCCACCCCATCATACGCACAACACGACTCGCCGCATACATCGCACAAAAGCAGAAGAGGAGAAGCGAGAGGACACGGCAAGCCTCGTCCTCCCCAGCACTCCCTGAGCGGCTCTCGTGCACAAACCTGCAAGACGGCCGCGGAGAGGAACCGAGACAGCCTTTTGTATAAAACAACGGAAACAGAAGAAAACAGAGCGGAACGCAGGAGCGCGTCGGGGAACGCGGCACGGCCAGCCTCGCAAAGCAGACCTTCACGCAAGGCGCTCCTCGAACGCGACGGGCTCGTTCTCACCCTTGAACTCCTTCGAGTTGCGCGACTCCGCCGGGTCCGGCGACTCCACGAAGCCGAGGATCAACAGAGACTCCTCGTCCAGCGTGTCCTCGCGCAGCTCGTAGATCGGCAGCGTCACGAAGAAGGCCCACTTCGCAGCCATCCACATCCCCGTCATGCCGCAGAAGTAGGAGTCGGCCGACCACGTCTGGTGGTTCTGGATGCCGCGCGCCATCAGCCACAGTCCCAGGCCCACACCAGCGAGGCACGCAGCGAGGAAGAAGCTCTGGTACACCACACGTGCAATGCTGAGCGGCGGGAAGATCTGGTAGAGGCGCCACTGCGGCGTCACGAAGAGCACCACGCGCAGCGCAATGAAAAAGAGCGTAATGGCAAAGCCGCCGCACGCCCAGTAGTTCTTGTACTCCAGCGCAAAGTCCAGCGCACCCGCCAAGTAGGCGAGGGCAAAGACGTAGTACATGATCAGCCGCATGCGGAACATGTTCTTCTTGCGCGTTGCCTCCGTCATCTCGAAAGTGGTGCGGGCGGGCGGTGGGGAGAAAGAAGGAGAGAAGGGAGGGGCAAAGCTTAAGGGGCCTTGCGTGGGTGGAGTGGGGGTGTACGCTTCACGGCACTCAGACGCGCTCACGAGCGGTGAAAGTCAAGGAGTTGTGTCAAAGGGAAGAGCCGCTGCGGCGGGTGTGTAGCGAGAGCGGTGGAACTCAACTGTCTCGCAGTGCGGCAGACACACGCATGCACGAACGCACACGCCAACGGTGCACCAGCAGGGGAGAGGCGCAGTGGTGCGAGAAGGGAAAAGGAAGAAGAGAAGGAGAGAAGGAGAAGGGGAGTTGGAGAGACGGCGCACGACGGACGTCGGGCTGCGGCGCGAGTGCACGCACTGTCGCCACCGACTCCACCCTGCAAGGGGAGGAGAAGGGAGGGCCCCGCCAGCACACGGGTACGGGGGAGCCCGTCTACTCACCAACGCCGCGCACGCGTGGGAAGGCGCGCTACGACGCCCAGGCAGTCCCCGATGCGCCGCGTGTGCGCGCATGTCTTCGCCGGATGTGCGCTTGTGTGGATGTGTGTCGCTCAGCGTGAGAAGAAGAAGAAAAAAGAGCACCAGTCATGTCGAGCGTAGCTCAACTCAGCACCCAGTACCTGGAGAGGCGCAGAGGAAAACAGAAAGAGGAAGCAAGGGGCGTGTACGTGCCTGTGCGTGTGTACGTCCGGCAGCATGCCAAGGAGGCGGCTGGCGCGGTCCCCACCTACGCCCCTTCACACCGTCACAACAGCACAAACAAAAAAAAAACGACACACAGAGAGGGCCAGCCCACGGCAAGCCGCAGCACAGCAGGGAGGGGGCAGCCACGGCGGGCGGCGAGGTCGCTCAGTCGTACTTGCGCACAATGTCCTCTTCCGCCACGCTGCGGGCCGCCACGAAGAGAAAGTCGCTCAGTCGGTTCACGTACACGGTGGCCTGGCGCAGGTGGTCGCTGTAGTCGGCGCCGTACAAGTCGCGCACCTCGATCATCCGCCGCTCCGCTCGCCGGCACACCGTGCGGCACACGTGGAGCTGCGCAGACGTGACGTTGCCGCCCCCGGGCAGGATGAAGATGCGCAGCGGCACCAGCCGGCTGTCGACCACGTCCACCACCTTCTCCAGCTCCGCTGTCTTCTCCGGGAAGCGGTAGCCCTCCAGGATGTCCGTCATGCGCCGCGCCGTCTCGTCCTCGGCGTTCTTGCCCGTCGGCGTCGCCACCACCGTGCCGGCGTTCAGCAGCTCCTGCTGGATGCCCTCCAGCACCGCCATCATCTCCACGTCGTGCTCGCGCTTGTCCGCCGCACTGCGCAGCATCGCCCGCGCCAGGCCCACGTGGCTGCTCAGCTCATCGATCGCGCCAAGCGCCTCGAACACCGCGTCTGTCTTCTTCCGCCGCTCCCCAGTGAACAGCGCCGACGTGCCCTTGTCGCCGGTCTTGGTGTACACGACGCTGTGCTTCGGTGCAGCAGGCGCAGCGCCGGCCTTCACCGCCGCACCGGCAGCGTCGTCAGCGGCCGCAGCAGCAGCGGGCACCGGCGGCGCGGTGGCAGCGCAGCACGGCGGTTTCACGTTGACGTGCCCATATGGGCAATGGCGGCAACGGCATCCGCAGCACTTCCGTTTCTTTATTTGGCCCAGCCGAGTGAAGACGGAGAAACCAGACCTGGGATCCACGTACGTGGTCTCCCCCCTCGCCACCGCTTGCGCGTGGAGCTCCTTCAGCTCCGGCGGCAGCGTCTTCTCAATGCAGTTATCCGGCTCTATAATGGGATCAATAGTAGCACTTGCCCTGGTGGTGCCGGTGCCGCAGCATGACGGGGTTGTGGCCGCACGTGTGGAGACAAAGCGCGCGCCACAACTGCGAAGGTCGGTGCGGCGAAGTATGGCGACAGACAGAGCGGACAGCGACATAACGGCTGCTGCGGTAAGGACGGCTCGGCGAATGCTTACTGTTGTGTTGTCTGACATATTAAAGTTGAACAGCCTTTATTAAATACTTTAAACACTTTAGTGGCCTAGAAAAAAATGCTACTTCGGTAGCAAGCACAAAAAAAAAAATAGTATTAAAACAGTGAAGGAAATAAAGAAAGCGCAGAATTGAATAAACGGGTTGGAAAGAAAAGTTGTAAGCTGTCGGGTGCGGTGTCTCCCGTCAAGGAGTGGGAAAGCTGGGGCGGAGCGAGAGTCTGTCGTCGCGCGTGTGCCCCTCGCAGCCGCTCACCTCACCGCCCTCCGCGCATGCACGCAGCCGTCGGCAGCAAAGCAGACACAGAGAAGGCGGCATGGGAAGAAGAAAAAGGGGGACGGCGGCTACGCCGCATCTCGCGGTGACGCGGCAAGTAGCGGTTGTGTGTGTGTGTGTGTGTGTGTGGGTGGGTGGGTGTGCATGGGTGTGCGTGTGTGGCGACCAACGCAGACGCGCGAGGAGAGGAGGAAGAGGTAAGGGGAGAACCGAACCACTAGCGCAGCGCAGCCGCAGCCGCTCTCCTGCGCCACTGCGTCGGCCCCGCCTCATCATACGCACAACACGACTCGCCGCACACATCGCACAAAAGCAGAAGAGGAGAAGCGAGAGGACACGGCAAGCCTCGTCCTCCCCAGCACTCCTTGAGCGGCTCTCGTGCACAAACCTGCACGACGGCCGCGGAGAGGAACCGAGACAGCCTTTTGTATAAAACAACGGAAACAGAAGAAAACAGAGCGGAACGCAGGAGCGCGTCGGGGAACGCGGCACGGCCAGCCTCGCAAAGCAGACCTTCACGCAAGGCGCTCCTCGAACGCGACGGGCTCGTTCTCACCCTTGAACTCCTTCGAGTTGCGCGACTCCGCCGGGTCCGGCGACTCCACGAAGCCGAGGATCAACAGAGACTCCTCGTCCAGCGTGTCCTCGCGCAGCTCGTAGATCGGCAGCGTCACGAAGAAGGCCCACTTCGCAGCCATCCACATCCCCGTCATGCCGCAGAAGTAGGAGTCGGCCGACCACGTCTGGTGGTTCTGGATGCCGCGCGCCATCAGCCACAGTCCCAGGCCCACACCAGCGAGGCACGCAGCGAGGAAGAAGCTCTGGTACACCACACGTGCAATGCTGAGCGGCGGGAAGATCTGGTAGAGGCGCCACTGCGGCGTCACGAAGAGCACCACGCGCAGCGCAATGAAAAAGAGCGTAATGGCAAAGCCGCCGCACGCCCAGTAGTTCTTGTACTCCAGCGCAAAGTCCAGCGCACCCGCCAAGTAGGCGAGGGCAAAGACGTAGTACATGATCAGCCGCATGCGGAACATGTTCTTCTTGCGCGTTGCCTCCGTCATCTCGAAAGTGGTGCGGGCGGGCGGTGGGGAGAAAGAAGGAGAGAAGGGAGGGGCAAAGCTTAAGGGGCCTTGCGTGGGTGGAGTGGGGGTGTACGCTTCACGGCACTCAGACGCGCTCACGAGCGGTGACAGCCAAGGAGTTGTGTTAAAGGGAAGAGCCGCTGCGGCGGGTGTGTAGCGAGAGCGGTGGAACTCAACTGTCTCGCAGTGCGGCAGACACACGCATGCACGAACGCACACGGCAACGGTGCACCAGCAGGGAAGAGGCGCAGTGGTGCGAGAAGGGAAAAGAAAGGAGAGAAGGAGAGAAGGAGAGAAGGAGGTGGAGAGACGGCGCACGACGGACGTCGGGCTGCGGCGCGAGTGCACGCACTGTCGCCACCGACTCCACCCTGCAAGGGGGAGGAGAAGGGAGGGCCCCGCCAGCACACGGGTACGGGGGAGCCCGTCTACTCACCAACGCCGCGCACGCGTGGGAAGGCGCGCTACGACGCCCAGGCAGCCCCCGATGCGCCGCGTGTGCGCGCATGTCTTCGCTGGATGTGCGCTTGTGTGGATGTGTGTCGCTCAGCGTGAGAAGAAGAAGAGAAAAGAGCACCCATCATGTCGAGCGTAGCTCAACTCAGCACCCAGTACCTGGAGAGGTGCAGAGGAAAACAGAAAGAGGAAGCAAGGGGCGTGTACGTGCCTGTGCGTGTGTACGCCCGGCAGCATGCCAAGGAGGCGGCTGGCGCGGTCCCACCCACGCCCCTTCACACCGTCACAACAGCACAGAAAAAAAAATACGACACACAGAGAGGGCCAGCCCACGGCACGCCGCAGCACAGCAGGGAGGGGGCAGCCACGGCGGGCGGCGAGGTCGCTCAGTCGTACTTGCGCACAATGTCCTCTTCCGCCACGCTGCGGGCCGCCACGAAGAGAAAGTCGCTCAGTCGGTTCACGTACACGGTGGCCTGGCGCAGGTGGTCGCTGTAGTCGGCGCTGTACAAGTCGCGCACCTCGATCATCCGCCGCTCCGCTCGCCGGCACACCGTGCGGCACACGTGGAGCTGCGCAGACGTGACGTTGCCGCCCCCGGGTAGGATGAAGATGCGCAGCGGCACCAGCCGGCTGTCGACCACGTCCACCACCTTCTCCAGCTCCGCCGTCTTCTCCGGGAAGCGGTAGCCCTCCAGGATGTCCGTCATGCGCCGCGCCGTCTCGTCCTCGGCGTTCTTGCCCGTCGGCGTCGCCACCACCGTGCCGGCGTTCAGCAGCTCCTGCTGGATGCCCTCCAGCACCGCCATCATCTCCACGTCGTGCTCGCGCTTGTCCGCCGCACTGCGCAGCATCGCCCGCGCCAGGCCCACGTGGCTGCTCAGCTCATCGATCGCGCCAAGCGCCTCGAACACCGCGTCTGTCTTCTTCCGCCGCTCCCCAGTGAACAGCGCCGACGTGCCCTTGTCGCCGGTCTTGGTGTACACGACGCTGTGCTTCGGTGTAGCAGGCGCAGCGCCGGCCTTCACCGCCGTCCTGGCAGCGTCGTCAGCGGCCGCAGCAGCAGCGGGCACCGGTGGTGCGGTGGTGGCGGAGCGTTTTGCATGCTCGGCCACGTAGCGATCCATCGACCGCGGAAAGCCGCGGAGGGCGTGCTCGTTTGCTGCGGTGCCGGCGACGACAGCTGATCGAGCAGCGGTGCGGCGAAGCGCGGCGTATGTCAGTGCAGAGACGGACATGACGGCGACGGCGGCGACAGTCACTTTAGCAGCAAAGTTAGAGGCGTCAAAGGGCATCGAGTGATTCGTTTTGTGGGAGCCCTGCAGTGTTGATGTCGGGTGGGCTGAGAAAAGAAATAGTGGGAGAGTTTGGACGACACCGGAACCTTTCACAGAAGCAATTATTTTTTGATGTATTGGGAAAGAGAATTGCCTGCCTGAGGCGCGCGGGGATAAAGGAGCACAGTGAGCATTGTAGAAGAAAAGAGGAGCGAAAGGACAGAGTATTGAAGAGAGAAGGGGGGAAGAGGGCGTCTAGAAGCTACCTTTTTACTGCATATTAACCGTGATGGGAGACTAATTGGAAATAGCTGCCAATACAAGGACTTTTTCAGCACATACGTGACCCCTTGACTCTTGTTACCACATGCAAGAATTGTTGAGGATAGGCGCTGTCGTAGTGAACCGCCACCTCACTCCACTCAGCCCCGTAGCAAGCGGGACGTGACTCAAGCCAAGTTCTTCTTTTTGATTTCCTTCTGTTCGTGGTTATCCATTTGATTCCCAGAGAATTGGCAAAACACTAGAACGCAACTTTCGTGAGAAGAAAATAGAGACATTTATTTTTTCCAGAAGAAGGGTGTTAAATACCAAGATAGAGAATCATAAATACGAATAAAAGCAATATATACGAATGCATTTCAACGGAGCAACAGAACTCAGCGACGGCGTCATCAGTTTCGTGCACTTCACTTCCGTCCTAAAAGACGCTTCAACACCTAAACTTCAGCGGTTCTGTTAACTCTCGTTGCTCTCAATCTTTTTTTTTTTTTTTTTGAGGTGAGTGGTGTGCATCAGATCGCCGTCCATCCTCGCACCTCCATTAGCAGCTTTGCCAACGACGGGCTTAGTGAACAGCACACACAAAGGAAAAGTAATAAATAAAAGTGGGAAAGCCTGTAGTGCGCATTTTTACGGCCTCGAGCATCACCTCTTTGGTGAGCACTTTTTCGCCTTGTCAGCAACACCGTAACGGCTGCAACGAGATCCTGTAGATCTCTGTTGCTTTGTTTTTTTCCTACAGCAAAACAAATGAAAAAAAAAAAGCACCTCAGTCACCTTTGGCACATATATAATGTTCTTTCCTTCCTTCGACCAACAGCAGCAACTGCGCAATGAGGCGACGGGCTGCGAAGGGGGAAGAGACGCAAAGCCAAAATTCGCCAGCCGAAACGCATCTCGACTGCAAGCCATTGAAATCTCGGCGCACCGAATCATCTGCGTCTGCCTTTGTCTCTGCCCCCTCGCGTCACAGCTGCACTGGGAATGGTCAGTACAAAAAAAAAAAATGTTTTACAACGAGCAAGAAAGAAAGGGTAAAGCGCACCATACTAAGAAAGTGCAATAAGATTATTATCTTTGTCTTTTTTTTTTTTCGTGGGTCGTCAGCACAGTAGGCGTCTCTTTCAGCCCCATCTTATTGCAACCGTACGCGCAATTGCGAGGAAGCAGGGAACCCGCTGCGAGAGCAAGCCCCGCACGCCTCTCGCCTCTCGCATAGGTAAGCACCGGATGTGTTTGCGCGGGCTTGGCCGCAAAAAGTGGACGCGAGCTGAGTGGAACGACGGAGCTTCAGAGCCGACCTACGTGCGACATCCTTCACTCTGTCACTGTCTTCCCACGGGTACTCTTGCCGGGCACCGCTTGGCCGAATCAATAAAATAAAAATAAAAACGGAAGGCAGAAGGAAAAAGAGAAAAGAGAAAAAAGAGTCACTTTAGCTTTTTCCTTTCCTTTTTTTTTAACGGCGCACCCGTGCACGTGGCGCTGTTGGACCGTTGGCTGCTCACGCGGCGGCCGTCTGGAGCGTGGCGACGCGCAGGTGCTGGAGGTAAGCCTCCGCACCGCACGAGTGGCCGTACACGCCGCCGGTGAAAGCGGACGTTGCGTCCTTGCCGACAAACATGTCCAGGATGCGCTCGCCACCGGGGTGGTTCGCGTACCAGATCACGTCCTTGCTGCTGTGCGTGTAGCCGGAGCCGGTGGGGATGCTGCGCATCACGTCGATCACGTCGTTGTTGATCACCATCAGCTTGCGGCCCTTCGCCACCTCGTCCTGCACCTTCTCCCACGTCCACTCCGCCGTCACCGGAATCTCTAGCTGGTCCAGACGCTGCAGCGCCTGCTCCATCGTCTTCTTGGACTTCTTGACCAGCAACTTGTTGAAGTTGGCGGCGATGACGTCATTCGGGGTGCGCACGAGGTTCTTGGTCCAGCCGAGGAACGACACACCGCGGATCACCCACTTCGTTGGGTCGAAATGGTACCACTTGATGCCGTTGCGGTAGTCCTGGGCAAACTCGTGGTGGAAGTTGTGGTAGCCCTCGCCAAAGGTGAAGAGCGCGCACACGAACGAGTCGCGGGAGGAGTGACGGTCGGAGTAGTTCTGCACGGCGCCGAAGAGGGACGTGTGCGCCAGGCTGTTGATGAAGAAGGTGCAGTGGTGCACAAAGACAATCTTCGCAAGGGAGGCGTAGAAGTACCCGCCGAGCCAGTCACCCCAGCCCAGACCGCAGATGACCGTCGGCAGAATGACGCCGGAGAGCATCGCCATCTTGAAAAAGTGCCTGTGCTGGAACTGCACAACGTGGTTGTACTTAAAGTCCGACACGTCCACCTTGCCCAGCAGCGAGTAGTCCTGCTTCATGATCATCCAGCCCATGTGCGAGAACATGAACCCGCGCAGAGCGTTGTAGGGATCCTTCTCCGTGTCCACGTAGCGGTGGTGGATGCGGTGGTTGCGTCCCCACCACTTGGCCGAGCCCTCAAACGAGCCGGCACCCGCGAAGGCGCACAGCCACTGGAAGCCCGTGGAGGCGGTGTACGACCGGTGAGAAAAGAGACGATGGTAGCCCACAGTGACGCCAAGGCAGCCGTTGAAGAGGTAAAAGATCACACCCATCACAAAAGTCTTCCACTGCAGCGGAACACCCATGCAGATGGCAATGCCGACACCCACGATCGGGAGCGTCAGCACAGCAACCGCGATGTAGTTGATCTCGTAGTTGCCCTCCTTGTACGTCGGCTGGCGCCGAGGCTTTTCCTCGACGCTCTCCTTGTTCGGCTTAGCCACAACCGTCATGATTGCTTCGGTGAAAAGAAAGAATGCGAAAAGTAAGGATATACCTAAAGAAAAAGAAAAGACAAGGAAAAACAAGACACACACGGACTCTTGTTGAGGAAGCGAGGAAGAGAAAAACGGATGCGGGTGTGGCAGGGTGCACAAGTGCACCAGAGTGTGGCAGCACCAAAAAAAAAAGAAAGAAAAGGTCGGGAGAGGGTGAAGCATAAATTAGTGGAAGTATTGAAAAGGGTGCGTTTCAATAAATGAAGAAGAAGTGCGTAGGTCGACTCCGCTAGCCTCTCTTCAGAGAGGAGAATGGCGTACTAGTTGCTGATGCCAGAGCGCAAGATACGAGACTATTGCTCTCGCTCAACCTTGCCTTTTTTTCGTAAACCATACTAACCCTACAGGTAAGACATTATCGCCAATACAAGTGTTGAAAAGGCAAAAAGTTCTCGCTGGGAAAATTACCGGTGACAAACGCCGCTTGACAGAATTGAGCGGCAAGGGGGTTGATCTTCTCCAGCAATGCAAGTCCCTTGGGTTCAGCAACGACAACCGTTTTGTGTCTCTTTGGATAGCGAAATTGTGTGTTTAATTAAACGTTCGGGTTAGGCAAAATCTAAAAAAAAAAATATGCTGCGTGCCATCGAAGCGGTACAGAGCGCACCTGGAGCGGCGTTTAACTTTTCCTTCTCTGTATCTGTGGCTGGGGACAGCGTGGCTCGCCGTCAATGAATCCAAATTCGAACGCGCTTGTCTTTCGACCCCGTGGCCACCTTCTGCCCGTCTGGGCTCCAATCCGTGGCAAAAATCTCGTCGCTGTGTCCCGACATGTCCTCAATGAGCTCGCGCTTCGCCACGGACCACAGCTTTAGCGTCGTGTCCTTGCTTCCCGACACTAGCATGCGCGAGTCAAGGCTCCAGCTAACGTGATACACCGCTGCGACGTGGCCGCGGAAGGTGGTGATGAACTTGCCGTCCTGCGCATTCCACAGCTTCACGCTCTTGTCGGCGGAGCAAGACGCCAGCATGGTGCCGTCGGGGCTAAACTGGATGTGGAAGACGATGCCCTGGTGACCCGTCAAGCGCGCCACCGGCGTCGTGGACTGCTGCGGGTTCCAGAGAAACATGGTGTTGTCGTCCGAGCAGCTCACCATCCGCTCTGTCCCCCCGAAGCGCGACACGACGGCGTCGTAGCGGCGCTTCGCGTGCTCGCACATCTCCTCGCGGGTGGCAAACTTGCGGTCCTCGTGGTCAAAGGCGCCGGTGCGGATGACGAGGTCCGTGCTCAGCGCCAAGAAGTTCACCCAATGCGCGTGGCCCTTCAGGACGCAGCGTGGCGAGCCGGTGGATGCCTCCCAGACGACAATCGTGCGGTCCTGCGAAGAGGAGTAGATGCGGCCCTCTCCGCCCCACTTGACGCATGTGACGCAGGACTGGTGCGCCGACAAGGAGCGCTCCAGCCCGGTGTTCACGTTCCACACCTTGAGGGAGGCGTCCTTGCTGGCGGAAACAAAGCGGTCGCAGTTGGGGTTGCGGTGCAGCGGCTCCCACGAGACGTGCGAGACGTAGTGCGTGTGGGCCTTGTGCTTGCGGCACTTGAAGCCGCCGTAGTCGCCGTCGTGCGTCCAAATGGCCAACACGCCGTCTTTGCTGCCGCTGACCAAGTACTTGCCGTCTGGAGACCAGGAAAGCACCTGCACCCAGCTCGTGTGCGCCTTGAGCTCCTCCATTGGGGTGAGCGTGTTCATGTCCCAAATGCGCACCTCCTTATCACCGCCGCCGGTAGCCAGCACCTGGCTGTCAGGGGAGAAGGCCACCACCAGCACGGCTTCACTGTGCCCGTCAAGCGCGCCGGCACACCGCGTCACGGGGCGGACACGGAAGACTGCCTGCGGCTTGTAGACGATCTCCACAACCGTCTCCTCTGGCGCGGCGAACTCGAGCTTCTCCACGTCCTGCGGACGCACGCGCCGGCCCTCTTTAAGCATGCGCTCCACATACTCGTCCTTCTGGCGTTGAAACAAGATGTCCTGCACGCTGCTGTTGATCTGCTCGCCGCCAATGAAGAACGCGTAGGGGATAGCCTTCATGTCCTCGTCCTCCATGAGCGAGGAGAGGAGCTCGTCGAGCTGTTTCGGGGTGGCCGAGGCGGGCAGCAGGATCTGCGAGCTGTTTGGCGTGCCGTGCTCGTCCAAGAGGCGCACCATGATCTTCGGCGCAAGTTCCTCATCCTCCTCACTCACAAGCTCATCCTCACGCACCACATCACGTCGCTGCTTTTTTCGGACCGGCATCGCAACGGAAAGCAGATGTCAAGGCCGCAGAGAGCACGGAGCCACCACACCACGAGACGCGTGCGTGTGCTTCTGTTTTTTTTTTTCTTTTTTTTTTGGATATGCCTTATGGTGGCTGTAAGCGGTCGCCGTCAGCGTTGATAATGAGAGATGAGGAAAAGAAAGGAGGAAGAAAAATGGATTAAAATACACGTGTGAAACATTAGAGAACTTCCTACACGTACGCAGCCAGATATTGCAAACAAACGAAGAGCAAGGCTCCAATCGATCGTGTATGTGTGTGTGTTTGTGGATTCGCTTCGCACGTCATCTTTCGCTTGAATGACTCCCTTAACTCTCTTTTCGTCGTGGACGGCTAATAAAACCCAGCTTTCACATCTCGTCTTGTGCGAAATGAAAGCTTAAACACCTCAACAGGGAAACGTAAGACAAATCGTCGCACTACTTTAGTCTTCTGTTAGTTCGTCGTTTCCCTTGTTGAACAAGACTTGTGGACGTCACCTTTGCGTGTTTGTGCGCTGCCCTAGATCCGCGCAACTTCCCGCGGCGATCGTAGAAAAGACAAAAAAAAAGATAATGAAGAGATGCGCCGGCGTTTCTCTTCGTCACTGCAGTCACCGGCAACCTCATCGGAGAAGGCGCCTCGCTGAATCGAACAGCGACTCGTTGTTCTGTCGACGAGCCTTCAGGAAGTCCCTTGTAGACCACCCGCGACGCCACAACAGCAGCTGGAACCCCAGCAAGGCAACCAGAAAGCCGTCAAACATTACCACCAACAGCGCGCCGACGTTTGTCACTGCGTCGCCCTTCGTCATCACCCACACCAGATAGTTGTAAAGCAGATAACTCAGGTTGACCACCCCGGAGACGAGGCACAACAAGAACAGGCGCTTGTTGCGCTTACCCACACAGTTGCAGATAAAGTAGCAGTGGTGGTCCATTGCGTAGATGTCGGCGTCGCACCGGCGGCAGTGCGACACGACCGCCTTCTTCGCGTCAGAAGGTGCACGGCGGGAGAGTTGCGGTACACTGAAGACGCACGACGCGTACAAGACGGCAAACACCGCCACAGAGCCCAGGTAGGCAAAATCGGAAGGGCGGCACTGAAATAGCGAGCGGACGGGCACGCTGCGGACCCACGGCAGCGCATCCACCACCTCCCAAGCAAAGAAGGCTGGATTGCACGCGCCGACATCGCTGACGCCTCCAGCGGCTACGCGAGCCACAAACATTACGACGTAGTACTGCCATGCAAAGGAGAGCGTCACGAGCGCGACGTAGGCGCGGCCAACAACGCGTGAGCGTGCGTGCACCGCGTGTGGTGCATGCTGCGCACGCGTCAGCGCCTCGCTCACAAAGCACTTGCCAAATACAAAGTTCGCCAGCATCAGTAGGGCGGGGAGGAAGAGGGCAGCGTAGACAGCACCCCACGATGTTAGAATCTCTTCCAGCGACGTCATGGCTGGCAAAGCGTGACTCGCAGGCGCACACCAGCCTCAGGGCCTTTCCCTTTTTGATGTCACAGAAAAAGAGACAGAGGGAGGGCCACCCGTGAACGCGCGAAAGCGGAAGCCGCCGCTGTGCCGCTCCGAGGCCGCCGCGGTGCGCTAGCTGGTATTTGCTGCCTGTTCCCCCCACGGGCGGAGAGTCTGCGAGATAAGAGGCGAAGGGTGCGGGGAGGGGAATGAGAGAGGAGAGCAAGAGGAGTAGGTGTCCAGATCCGCGGATGCAATGCCTTGAGGCGACAAGAACCCGTGAGAGCGCTCTCAATTCTGCAGTCTGCGCGCAGCTGCTATGCCAAAAAAAAAAGCCTTGGACTATTCCTTTCACCTTAACGATGCTGCAATGCGGGCATCAAGCAGCTACTGCTCTCTCTCCCTTCTCGCTGGCAAGGTGTTCTTTGTTGGTGTTTTTCATGTATGTTGGGAGCACTGCCGTGTCATCTGAAGTAAGTGGCAGGAAACACCCTTGAATCGCAAGGTTCAAGTCCACCGCAGCATGCGGGACTGCGGAGAACGCAAAAAGATAAATATATATTAAAAAGAAAAACGGAAACACAAAGGAAGAGAGAGCTATGAGGCGAGCGAAGCTGCAGATGATAGAAAGGTGGTTCTTCAAAGAAAAAACACGCTGCAGAGTACTTGTGTATGTGTCTGTGTAGCTGTGTTTTTTAGAGTTTGCGTGTGTGTGCGCTGCTTCCTCGACATGCCCTTCCGTGCGTATCGGTGAACGTCTACACACGTTGCTGCATTTTTAAAACATTTCTCCCCTACACTTGAGACGCGACAGACTCGAGAAACAGGGAACCGTAGCGGTCGCCACACTCCGGAATTACTCCATGCCGTCCTCCCGCTTGCGCTTTCGTGCTCCACTACCGGGCTCACGCACAGGCGCAATGTCCTCGTCCTGCTCATCCTCCGCCTTTGGCGCAACGACGGAGGTGGCGGCCGCTGCCAGACTTTCTGCGCTCGACACGAACTTTGGCGGGGACGGGGACAGCTGGCCCATCCGCTGGAGCGCCTCCTTGGAGAGCAGCGTCGTGCCGAGGTCCTTTTCGTGCTCCCACGGCTGCGCCATCTCCTTAAAGAAGCCGCGCGCCACCGCGATGGCGGCGTCGACGCTCAGGTTTGTGTTGTTCTTGAGACACTGATAAATCCAGCGGGGGATCTTCTTGCGCTTATCGTTGAGGGAGAAACGCTTGTCCACCATCAGCATCATCCCGTAGTCGGTCTTGTTGCGCAGCACCCGCCCGATGCACTGCGAGGCCTGCCGCATCGCGTCGAAGTTGCGGAACTCGCTCTCTGAAATGCCGAGGCAGACTTCCATCCAGTGCATGCGTTGACGTAGCGGCTCATCGTTGGGCGGGAGGAAGGGCACGCCAAACATGACGACAGCGCGGCCGTAGTGGCGGTCGAAATCGATACCCTCGGCGATCTTTCCACGCGCGATGGACATGAAGATCGCGCCGCGGCCGATGTCGCACGCCCTGCGGTAGTTCGCCAACGCGACGGAGGTCTCCTCGACGCCCTGCGTCTCTACAAAGATGAGCTTGTGTTTCGCCAGCTTCTGCAAAAAGCCAGAGCTGTGCCAGGCCAGAAGCACCTCGCCCATGTACTGGTACCCCGTGAAGAAACACACCATCCCATCCGGCACCGTCCTCGCCAGCTCGAGGAGGAGACTTTCGTAGGCCGAGGTGACCAAAGCCTGCGCCGCCGGGTTGGTGCGCACCTTGAAGCTACTCGTAATTTCCTCGGCGGTGATACTGACACTCTCCGAGCTGCGGGTCACGATGACGGGCGCGATGCACTTCCGCGACAGGGTCATCTGAAAGGACTTGGAGATGACCGGGGAGAAGCCGAGAATCTTGGGGTAGATGTCGAGCGGCGACAGCGTGCCGGAAGTGAGGATGACGCTGCGGTAGCGACTGAAGGTGTCGCGCAGCGCCAGCGAGGCGTCGACGCAGACGGTGCGGATGACAGGGTCGGGTATCTGCGGCCGCGTGGGGTCGAACGCCTCACATACCACGACAAAGCCTGGCTTCTCGTAGCGGTCATCGGTGAAGTACAGCGCGAGTAGGGTGTACATTTGTGCAATGAGGGCGATAGGGCGATACTTGCTGGCGTTGGTCACCTGTAGCGTCGTCAGCAGCACCTTCAGCCGCTCCGAGATGAAGCGGAAGTGGCTAATCTCCAGCGCGCACTCCTCCTTCATCTTTGTCAAGAACGTCAGCGGGTCCGCCACGTAGGTGCGAGTGATGCGGGCGACAATGCGGTGCGTGAAGTCGACGAGGCGCTGCATGAAGGCAAGGAAGTGGTTCGCCTGCCGCAGCGACGCAGGGATGGCTCCCTCGGCGACGCTCGCGGGGATGGCCGGCGCCGTGACGAAGGGCCGGTCCTGCGGAGGGCGAGACTGCTCCGCCATCGCCAGCCCGTTGACGAGCCGGTCGTACTCGTCCTGCAGCTGCTGCCGGTTCGTCGCCTTCATGTGATCGAGCTCCGAGTTGAGGTCTTTCATGTTTTGCTTCGCATCCAGCGAGTCCTTCTTCGTCACGATGAGCGACATGGCCTCGATGCAGACATCGTCCACGTTGTGGCCCTCGTCCATCACGACAATGGTGTTGTCGTTGAGAAACTCCTTCGTCACCTCCGACACAACGGGATCGACCATGTAGAGATAGGAGTGCACGATAATGTCGACGATAGGGAGCGCCTTGCGAACTAGGTAGTAGGGGCAGACGTGGTGCTGCTCACCAAAGTCCTTCAAATCGTCGAGTGAGTAGACACCGGGCGGCAGCTCCAGCGGGGTGTCGGTGATGGTGTCGTAGTAGGTGCAGCGGTTCTCTCGCTGCCACGGTGCGGTGATGGCGCGGCAGCCGGTGTCGACCTCCTCCGGGTGCAGGAGCGCCGCGACGCTTGGCTCGATGCACAAGTTTTTCTTTGCACTCAGGCAAAGCCCGCGCAGAGGGCGTAGCTGCTCCCCCTCAGTCTCCCAGTGCTTCAGCAGCTTTCTCATCTCCCCCATCGTCTTCACCATCTCCTCGACAGTCCGCGTACAGTACACCACCTTTCGCTTCTCGTGGGCGTGGTGGTGCAGGTAGGCGACCAGAATGGACAGCAGAGAAATTGTCTTGCCAGTCCCCGACGGCATCTCTAGCACCATATGGCCCCCCTTATCAAGACCCCGCTTCAGCTCTGTGATGTAGTCGAGCTGCTCGGGGTAAATGTACTCATACGGAAACACCACAAGCACATCTTCAACGTAGAGCTTCATGGCCACGGCTAGAATGACTAAAAGAGCGATTCGGCGATAAGCGAAATTGCAGCAAGGTCTTGTCTTTCCCTTCCTCCCGCGCTCCCGCTTGTAATGCGAGCCTGGGTTCCGCTTTACGTGGTGACCTCAAGCCCCTTTTTTTTTGTTCGTTTGCGAGTTAAACTGTTCCTCTTAACCCAAGGTATGTGTGGGTGTGCGTTTGTGTATAAATGTTTTCAGTGAACCACTTAGAGCTGCAGCATAACAAGAGCCTCTCGGGCGGGAGCGAAGAGGAACAAGTCGGCCTCCGTAGATAGCTCAAAATGAAAAGACAAGAGGAGAGAAAGGAAGAGAGAGAGTAGACGGGAGCTGCACAGAGAGAGGCCGACAGACGACAAAGGGCAACCCAGCGGTGCAGCACCGTTGGCTCGCAGCTTATCCACAAATGCAAAGGAACTCAGGCGTGGCTTAGAAAGGTGAGGCGAGTGAAGCAGCGCCACTTTCAGTCGCCCTGGCTCTCTTTTTCTTTGTCTTGCTGAAACACTACCAGCGTCAGCACGCAAGACAAAAAGAGAGAGAGATTGGGCTCCATTCGCGCTCTTTCGAGAAGAAAAGCGTCAGTTTAGGTGGACAAGTCAAGCAACAGCCCCTCTTCGCAGCCCTTCAGCACAAAGAGACGATCAGCTAGGCGAGGCAAATTGAATCGCAGTTGTGCGGTTCTCCCGTTTTCAACGCTGTGCTGCCGCGACACTTGTGCTTCCCTCTTTCCTTCATCTTAAACACTCGAATTGAAGGTAACTTTCGTTCCAGCCCGGTGCCCAAGAAAAGAAATGCACTTTTCTCTAGTTTGAAGTTTCTTTTTCTGTTTGTTTGTTTTCTTTTTCCCGTAAAAGCAGCTGCAATACAGTGGCCGACGTCAGATGGCGCATTTCAAACTGAAAAAATCAAAAGTTGCTGTCGAGGCATGCTCTTTGTGGTTACTCACGCCTGCGCGAACCGCATTCCTTCTTCGCCTTATGCGATGTAGTGGTAAAGACTCTTGTTGCGAGCATCACGTGCGATGAACTCGCGCCGGATGAGCTCCTCGATGCGCTGCTTTATAAGCTTCACATCGGGGGAAAAGCGTGAGCTAAGCTGCTGCTGACACTCTACCACCAGGTCGCAGTGCTCCAGCGACCGACGGCCCTTCATGATGCGGACCAGCGCTACGTCGATGGCAGGCCTCCTGTCCTCCTCAACCTGCTTCGTTATCTGCTCGCTCGCACCTACGCTGACACGAGCAAGGGAGGATGGCAGGCGCACTTTGCGTGTCCTGCAGACATACTCGCCATTGATCGCCAGCTCATCGTCAGGCTGGAGTTGTGCCTTGCGAGACTTGCGCACGAGGACGCGGCCACGGATGAGCGGCGGCAGGTGGCGCTGCAGCGCCGCGAAGGAGACGTGACACTGATCCATGACAACCTGTGGCGTGCACACCTCTGCGGTGTTGAGGCAGAGAAGAAGGAGCGCTTGAACACCACACACGACGAACAGCTGCGTGCCTTTGGAAAACGTACCGAGTATCTCACCACTGCTGCAGTCGTGGGACCAGGTAAGCACACGGCCACTTTTCCCAGCAAGGTAGTCGTCGCGGAGGACGTCAAGCGGGCGTTGAATAAAAGATGGCACCACAATGTCCGGCTCGCTGGAGAGACGCGAGGGCCAGATGCCCTTCTTTGCAACGAGGAGAGCCACGTCAAACGACGGTGCCTCGCCTTTGCTTGCTAGCGCGTCTACGGCGCGGTAGCCGCTCGAGGCCTCCCAGTCGTGCAGCATGCTCTCGAGACACGCCGTGCTCGTGGGGCCGCAGCGCTGACGGATGCGCTGGATGAGCGCGCGCTCGTTGGCCTCACAGAACCTCTTCACGGGGAACAGAATGCGGTCGGCCATGTGCTCACGAGACGTCGCGATAAAGCGGTCCCGCTCCGTCACGTAGGCAAGCGTGGCGACGATGCGGTCCATGTCGGCGTTGATGGGACCCAGGTCCTGCTGCAGGAGATGGTTCACGTAATGCGCCAGCCACTCGCAGAAGGGCACCACGCGAGCGTCGCCGTCGCCGATGTTGGCGACGGAAACGCCGTGGTTATAGCACGCCTCCAGCCCTTCACGAACCGCCTTTGACAGCGTGAAGTCGAGCTGAAAGCACCGCGAGAGCAGCTGGGGATAAACCTCCTGCAGATGCATCATTTCGGTGGTGTAGGCGACCACGTCCACCGACGACTCCTCGCCTTTGAAGCGCGCGCACAGCTCGACGCCCTCCGCCTCAATCTGCTTCTTGATGAGCACAGCGAGCAACGCTACACCAGACTCGCGCCTTGAAAAGAAATTGTAGCAGTTGTGCAGCTGCACCTCGTCGCGATTCCGCAGCATCGTCAGCATGCCAGTCGGGGAGTCGATCAGCTTGCTTCGTGTAATTGGAGAGTCCACCAGAACGGACTCCACGCATGTCATGATCCGCTCCTCGTCCGCGGTGCAGAAGTAGCGGTGGCAAATCTCGCGCTCGTGTCCGAGTGCCTCCTGGACAGCCTGGAGGAACCCCGCAGCGTCTGTGGAGGCATCCCACTCCTGCAGGAACCTCTCGTACTCCCTCTTCGTCTTCTCCAGAAAGGGTTCGAGAAACGCGGTCACGTAGATAGACTGTGTGTCGTCGATGTTCATCGACGAGAAGAGCCCGATGGCGGTGGCGATCTGCTTTGTGTTGGTGCCGGCGACGCGTCCGGTGCGCTCCTTTATGAGCAGCTTCTGCGTGATAGCACTGACCACGTCGGCATTCTTCTTAAACACCTGCTCTAGAAAGATGCTCAGCCCCACTTGCTGCAGCGAGGGCTTCGAATGGTACACAATGTAGTAGCGCGACAAGTAGCCAAACGTGCGCATGTTCCACTTCATCAGTATTTTGTAGTGCTCCCATACATCCAGAGTGCGCTTAAACAGTTCCTGGTCGGACGCCCCGGTAAGGTCCCGGTAGCGCCACAGGTACGTGGTCAGCATTTCGTTGTACTCCATGTACAGCAGCTCCCCGGCGTCGTACCCAGGATAATCGGCTATCTTTGATGTATTGCGGGTGGCAGCGGTGTACACGGTGTTGTAGTGATTCATTCGCCTTTCAAATGTGCTGTAGCCTTTAAAGTCGCTATCCGTTAGGTCCGCAAGCGCCTCGAAGTCGGCCTTCATCTTGCGAATAGCCTGTCGGTCCTCCTCCAGCATCCTATACGGTCCAGATGCGGTGCGGGATTGTGGCGAGCAGTGCCCCGAAAAGCGGGTACTGGGCCGCTTTAACGAGAAAGAAACGTTTTGCCACGCTGGAGCAGAAGGTACGGCAGCAAAGCCAAAATGGGCAGAGCGAATATGAATGTGTTTTAATACAAAGCAACTGATCACCAAAAAAGGAGCAGCAAAAGAAACGTGCGTAGCTGAGCCAGCGAAAAGGAAAAAAAAAACGCAGAGAGTTGAACGGAGAACGAAACACAAGCGTCGTCCACGATGGCAAAGTGCCCCCGACCACCTAAAAAAAAAAAAAAACGCAGAAAAGCAGTGATTAGAAGAGAGAAACTCCAAAAGAGTCCGACAGACCTCGACGCATGTAAACGCGCTGAGCGCGAGTTGTAGAGAATCGCCAGCAAACGTGGTGCCAGGAGGGGCACTATGTATGTATTTGTGCTGTGAACTTGCTCTTCTCCGTGGCTGCTCGGTAGCTGCACCACACATATGATACAGCATCCGAGGTACAACAAAGAAATTTATGTGAAACAATCAATGGTGGAGAAAGTATTTCAGCCATCATAACCAAAGGAAGCCATCGCGGAACAAGATGAGAGAGAGCGAGAGAGATGGAAAAGAGAGGAAACGGCAAGCGTCGCAGAGTCCACCATCATAGTGAGCGTTCCTACTCGTGTGTCACTCACAGTCCACCTGGGTTGTTGTTTTTTTTTCGAGCTATTTTGAGTGTTGGGGGAAAAAGAGGTGTGTATCTGCAATCAGTGCGATCGAGCAAGGAGGATTAGTGCACGGGTCATTGCCCTATAGGACCAGTTGCCCCGGAAGAAGACAAAAAGTTCTCTTTTTGGGCACAGCAGTTACCCACAGTGCGAAACAGATCACTCCTGCTTCCCCATTTTCTTCTTGTCTTCGTTTGCTGTGGCATGGTCGCCTCACTTTTGCCTGCCTTGAGGTTTACTTCTGAAGGCAGTCGTGGCGGGGACAAGGAAGAGAAAAAAGGGAAAAGGAAGATGACCCAGGTGCCTCAACTGACCATCGCCACACACTTGACAGTCTAAGCCGTCAACGTGTATATTCCACTCACCGTGTCAAAAAGCGCACAGCTCTCTTCGGATGCATTCCGCAAATCCGTCATCAAAGTCTCAATCACGGAAAGCTGCCCTTCAAGTTCAGTCAGTCGTTTTGAAGCGGACAAAGTTTCCACGGGTGAAAGAACGCTGCCGCCTGAAGCACTCACCGCGTCGCGCGAGGAGGCTTCGAAACGGCGCATACTCCGATTAACAGTCTCAAAGTGCGGTTGGAGAGCCAACAAGTGTGGAAGGTGCTCTACAGTGACACGGCTACTGGAAACGCAGACGGACGCACTATGCACGTGGTCAGCGGGGTCGAGCACCGCACCGCTGAAGCTAGACAGCAGCTTATCGAGAACAGCCTCTAAGTTCCTCAGATGCATTTCGAGCTGCGTAGTGCTGGACAGTGTAGGTGTTGAATCTGTGCGTGGAAACGAGGACCGAACCACTAGATTTTTCTGCAGCGTCGCGATTCTACTCGACACATACGCAGCGCTCTCCCATGGAACGCTGTCTTGGGCGTCTTCGCACCGTTGAGTTCTCCAACGCGCCGCGAGGTAGTTGAATGGTTCGCTGCGCGGAGCACTGTCGGAAAACACCGACGCCTCAGACCCTGCACCTGGCTGTACGGAGTTGCGCAAGGCTGGCGGATGATCGGACACGTACTGCTCCATCAAAAACGGAAAGAAGCTGTTTTTTTTTTTTGTGTGTGTGTGTGTTGTTTTTTTTTTTGTGACAAGGCCACCGCCATGCACTACAGAGCAGAGGGAGAAGAAGCAGCAGAAAAGAAGAAGGACGGGAGAGAAAAAAAAATTCGCATCGGCTCTTAGAGTGTGGAAAGCAACAAACATCCAAGAGAACCTGTGAAAGCTCTCCGGAAGCCCCAAAAAGTATCGGTACTGTTTCAAGTTACAAACAACCATCAGCAGCCATCGAAACAAATAAAATTCGTCCAAAAAAAATTGGCAAGCAATAAGGGAACGTACAACAATGCGCAAAGGAACCACTTAGCTTGAAGGCTCGGGGAAAAGCCGAACCAAATGTCGGTAAACATTTTTTTCCACCAGACAATTATATACTTCCGTTTTTTTTTTCTGTTGTTATCGTTTGTTTGAGTGTGCTTCTGAAACATTGGTAAGAAAGCTGCTTTAGCGGTGGCTACTATACATTTGCTTCTTTCCAATAAAACTCGTTATGGCGCGTTCTGCGCTACATCCGACAGCAGCGACGCAAACTCCTTCTCCATCGTAGCCGTTCGCTCACAAAGAGACTCGTGCTCTTTCTTCTTTCCCTTGATACGATTGTCGAAGTCGGCGGTGCACTCCTCGATCTGATACTGCATTTTCCGCTTCGCATCTTGCAGTGCGTTTAGAAGCTCGTCAAGCTTAGCAACCTTGCGCACTGCCTCCTGCTCATCCACCTTGTAGACACGCGTGCAATCGGTAAGGACGTCAGACCTTTCGTCCTTCCTGAGCAGCAGCTCGCTCTCGCGCGCTTCTGCTACAATTTCCAGCGCGAGTTGCTGCTGCTTTTTCTCGGCGAGCTTCTCCATTCGGATAAGGTAGACTCGCTTTAATGCTTTCAATTTCTCCTCCTGCACTACGATGTCATCCGCTAGCTGCTGCTCCTCGTAAAAATCGTTGCTCGCACCAGCTGTCGGTGCTTTCTTAGACTTTGGAGGCATTACTAAAAATCAATACGTGCTGCAACACAACATAAATACAAGATTGCTTTCTTTAACAGAGACAGAGCAATCGTATTTTGCGTAAAGACAGCTTTGACTAGTACAGTTGCCTTTTTTTTTTTTCAGTGGCCGATGCGGCTATCAGATGCCAAAAATCCTTTGCGGATTTCAATGCGCCTAGTCTGCTGCGCAAAAAAAAAAAAAAAAAATGGAGCGGAAAACGTTTGCAAATAATGATAACAATAATAAAAAGCAGCCGGAGATGGAGAGAGAGAAGCAGGAGGAGAATGGTGCATATACTTCAACGGCGGTGGCGATTTGGCCAAGAATACATTCGTTCCCGTATCGTATTCAAAGCTACAAGAAGTGAACCTGATACGAGACCGGCTGCATTTTGCGACAAGCATGTTCAGAGAGTCAACGCGCTGGCAGAGGGCACGATACTTGAGTGATTAAAAAAAAAAAACACTCAAGAAATTCGATGCGCCAAGAGAGAGAAAAATGCTCAGGGACGTGAACCAGCCTGATGGCGGCGCTGGTAAAACAGAAACTGTTTCTCTCATCATGCACCAAAAAAATCTCCTCACTTTAAAGCAGAAAAATACCAGCACTATGTGGCGTTCGCCACACTTATGCTCGAGCTTTCGATATAGAAGCCACCGGGATGTCCGCTGCGGTGCCGTTCGTAATTTGAATAGGAGCAATCACTTTTTCAAAGCATCATTTTCGTTTTTGTATTCTCTCTTCGAGAGTCGCCATCTCAACACACAACTAACACTTGGGATATGACATCAACAAACACATGTCCCTGTACATTAAAGTATAAACATACGTGGGAAATCATTACAGATACGTACACAAAAAGCTGCACCTACGCCGCCGCGTCTCGCTTTTTCGGAGACATCCACTTTCCCGCTTCGGCCGGGTTGATGTTCGCCGCCAGCGCAATAAAAGGATGCTGCAGCATATCTTTCGCATTGGGGCGTGTTTCAGCAGGCAGCAGACACAGCTCGATGAACTCCTTGAACTCGTCGCTAAATTTCCGCTCCCGCTCGTCCCACTTAACTTTCGCTGTTCCGGACGCTATTGCCTGACACAACTCAAACATTTTCGGCTTAAGGGAAGCAAACGGGTACTCAAGGAACGCGCATTCCGCGATTGTCAGGCCGGCGCTCCAGATGTCGCTATTAAAGGAATATGGCTTCGACTGAATGCGCTCCGGGCTCATGTAGGGCATGGACCCTTGCGCCGACAGCGTCTGAAGGTCGCCGCCAGAAAACGTCTTGGCGACGCCAAAATCGGAGATCTTAATCTCGCCTCGCGTGTTTCCTAAAACGTTCGCGGGCTTAATATCGCGGTGAATCATCTTCAGCTCGTGCATAAACTCCAACCCCTTGAAGAGCTCTCGAGCTATGTAAGCTAGCATGTCTTCGCTAAATCCCTCGGGGTGTCTCTCGATAAGGTTGTGCATTGTGCCGCAATCCATGTACTCTAGCACAATGTAGAGCCTCCCGTCACGAAAAAACGCTTCGTAGGAAGACACAATGTTCTGATGCTTCACAGCCGCGACCTGGCGCAGCTCAGCCTCCAAACCGGACCGCAGGTCATCCGAGTCGCCGTCAAACGTGATGTACTTCATCGCGTACTTTTCACCGGTTATCTTGTGCTGCGCTACACGCACTTTACCTTGAGATCCTTTGCCCAGTTCTGCACCAATACGCATGTCTTCAAATTTGATCTTGTTCATGACGGCGTCCGACTTCGGCTGCCCTGAGCTTTGCGACGCCCCAGGGCCCTGCGCGATGCCTGTTTGCTTGACACGCATCTCCACCCCGCCCTCTCCTTTCACGACTAAGGTCATGGTGTCGGTGATTGATACCGCTTTTTCCTGGGGTGTTACGGTGACATGGAGCTGTTCCAGAGCTTGTGGTCTTTTTGCGGGCATTGACGCACGAGGTGGAGAGAAAAGAGTCTCCCTTCTCTCCCAATAATCGTAAAGTGTATCAAAAAGAGAAAGGAAGGGTATGTATACTAGCGGATAAGTTGCAAAGCAAAAAGAAGACAAAATCGGAACTGGTTTTATGGCGCACAGCGTAGAATGCACTCTTTGTGCATGTCGCAACAATTTGTTGTTGTGTTCAATCAGTGTTATTTTAAAAAGGTGTATTTATTGTAATTATTATTGAATGCAGAAGTTGGGGTGATAAAGCTAAAGTGTGAGCAGGTTTTCCTTTTTGTTGTGCAAAAGCCATTTATTCTCATTATTTTCTTCTTATTAGCAAGCATTATGCTAGGAAATAGGTGTGTAGCAGGTGCTACAACAGTCGCGATAAAAACACGCACTATACTTATTATTGTGTAGGACATCCGAATAAATAGATTTCTTGCAAAGCTCCTAAACAGTAGAATTACGAGCTGCAACTGCAATTCGTTCAAGCGAAGCAAACGCCACGGAGGGCCGTGTGCGTAATGAGCTGCAACAGGTAGTGTAGAGACTCCCTACGTTGCTAAAATATGTTGTATATTATTATTATTATTATTATTGTAGAGCTTGATTAGCTGGCATAAAGGCACATCTCCAGCATAATATATTCTCTTCTTTTTCTTCTCATTTTTTCTTTTTGCAGCGACGAAACTAAAGGTACAAAACACATTACCGGCATCTCTATTACAAATTTGAGCCATGAGGAGAAAAAGCACACGCTAACGCGCACATATGCAATGTATCTCTGAGAAAAGCTTCATATAAAATATAAATATAAATATATAAATATACGGAAGCAAATGTACTGTATTCTCTGGTGCTGTGAAAAAAAAAATAGAAAACAGGGGCTTTAGACGCTTTTGTATAGAATAATGTCACAATTTTAAAAAAGTGTGACCAGCATCGGTTCCAAAGAAAACAATAAAGTAGCAGAAAAACATAGTTGGAAAATGCAACAAAGAGTCGCTAAATCACGCAGAATACATACGCATTCAGCAAAAAAATAAAAGTCGTGCTCTGGTAAAAAAAAAGGAAAAAAACGCGGTAGAAAATAGAAATAAAGAGCAGTTTTTTCGTCGCTATGTTTACAGGGTACTCGTTTCTCGCGTGTAGCACAGTATGTGATACTTTACCTTGCCTCTTTATTGCCACAAAAATGTAAAATCATTAGCGATCAGCTTTCTGGCTGAACATCTCGACTCACTCGCTGTTCCCGCTCCATGCGTGCCTTCACGCGCCGCTCCTCTTCGCGCCGCTTACGCTCTAATCGCTTTTCCTGTTCCACACGCTCTTTTTCGTCTTCGGCAATTTGCAGCTCTCTTGCGAGACGTTCCGCCTCGAGCTGTCGCTTTGCTTCGGCATTGTGCTGCTCCGTGAGATCTCGCTGCCGTTCCTTCGCGTGCTCCTCTCGAATGCGCTCACGTCGGCCAACGTATTGAAGGTGACTATCGGCGTGCCACATGTACACAATGGAATAGAGAAGCTCAGACTCAGCCTCGCTTATTTTCGCGCGTAGCATGCACTCCTGTTCACCTAGAAGAGCTCGCTGCTGAGAGAAAACTTGCCGCTGATAGTCACAAAAATCTGCAAAAAGGTGGTGCTGTTGCGGTGTTTGCTTATCAAGGCGCAGTCGGTCATACGCCATAAGTTTCTCGATAACTGCGTTGCTCTGTGCACGGAGGGACTGTTTCGCCGCAGTGTCACGGGCTGCCTCGCCGGCAACAACTCGCACTTGTAAATCAAAGAACACCTTCTGCTTTTTCTTCCGAGCTTCGAAAGTGGCCCAAGACTCAGTAACGTTTTTAACGCGCAAAACATTTCCTGTAACTCCGATTCTAGTTGCGTATTTGCACCAGGTCTCGTTAAGCATGCTCTGCCGCGCTTCTAGTTCTTCCTTTGCGCGAACCTCTTCGCGGGTTGTTAAAAAAGAATGACCGGCCTTCATTTTTCCTTTTGTATTGCAATTGAGCAGCCTCACTTAAGTAGCGTATAAGAGGCTGCAAATTGAGCGAAATGTGAGAAAAAGAGGCGGCGGGGAAAAGTTAAACTCAGGCGACGGTAGAAAAGAAAACGGCATCCCCGACTCTTTTAATATATAAGAGCGCGACATTGTGCAACCGAAAATGATTCTTGCTCTCTGGACATCGTTCTAGCAATGGTTGTGCACAAAGTGCCCGTTGTTTTTTTGTAATCACAAGCTGTCATATCGCGTGTAAGTTGAATGCGCTTACGCGGGAACAATTCGTTCACTAGCACTGGCGAGTTCTGCTCAAGCGTACGCTGACACTTCATTATTAATATGAATACTTAAAAAATGTGCTTTTCTTTGCGAGCACTTGTGAAAAGGCATCTTCCGTTGCAAGGCCCATAACAGAAATTCCAACGCCCACAAGCCATGCAAAAATAATGTACATTGGAAAACTGGCGTGTTTGTGTGTGTGTGTTTGTTTGTTTGGGGGGGGGGGGGGGGGAAGGGGTTGCATGAAAGTCGTTTAACAGCTCTTTCAATTGCAATAACTGTGGCCACTAAAACAGCCATCCGCACGGCGACAACTCGTGCCCGAACCACAAAACAATGAGAGAGGCCAAGGCAATAATACTAAAAAGAGACAACTTATAAAATAGGAATCAAATTACAAATGCCTGCGTTGCTCTAAATGCAACTAAAAGGTGCAGCTCCAGCCACGCGCTGCCCTGCCCTCTTTTCTCCACCTCCATAAAAAAAAAAAAGAATAACAGCCGCATAAGGGAAAAAAGAATCAGGTGCGGTGCTGTGTCTTTTTCTCTCGCTATGACAATCTGGCTCTCTTCTCCTTTTCCATGACTTCCTTTAAAATTTCCGCACCTTTTCTGGAAAGCCACCCAATTTGCTGACACGCGGAATTCCCCGCTGCGAGACATCCCCGCAAATTCACCTTTGGTGCTTTCTTCGATGCTGAGACGCACGAACCCGCGCAGGTTACCAAAGGATTTTGATGCCTGGGCGTACAACATATGGTGGCCGCAAGACCAGCGTCTTACACCCTTATCTGGGAAAGTCGACTTCGTTGTCGAAGACATCAAGTTCGCGTACAATGCGTGGTGCCTCCTTCGGCTCGCGATGTTTTTCGGGGTGCGACACCCTAAAATACTAAGCAGCTTGACAAGCACGACCCCCTCCATGGATATCATGCTAGCTGGAAATCGGCTCTTTTATATGCACTCACGCGTCGAGGCCAAGATGGACTCATCCAAAGTCCGCTTGGCCCTCACTCCCAATCATCCTCGCGCCTTTCCTATTCAGCAGTTCAGCTGGAAGGAACACTGCACAGCGCACCGACCAGACGCTACTGGGGTGGAGCTTGTTCTTGGCATGGAAAACGGAATGTCACCGGAGATTGTCGAATCGTGTGATCACTGCGTGTACATACCCCAGTACGGATCCATTGGGTCGCTCTCTATGCTGTCAGCATTAGCGATCGCGACGCACACGGTGGGACGCGGGCTCGGTGAAGACAGTCAGCCAGGAGAACTCTCCAAGAGCGCAGCCATATCCCACAGCTTTGGTCACATGCCGCTGTCCAACAATAGACATCCGAACAGTGCCGCGTTGCCGCACGAAGCCGATTTACTTTGCCGTGGCAACGACGAGATCAAGAGTATTCTCAAAAAGCGTCGCGAGGCCTACAATCTTCAGCTAAGCGTAATTATCTACAACGAACTTGGCGATCGCAACATCGGCGCAGTGATGCGCAACGCGAATGTCTTTAACTGCGAGTACGTTGCTGTGGTCAACCGCCGGCGCTTCAATCGGCGTGGCGCAATAGGAACGCAGAAAGTGATGGATGTTCACTTTCTCTCCTCCGTTTTTGACGACGCGGCTCGCAGCCTACTAGATGGCTACGAAGTTTGGCTCCTCTATCCCTACTACCCAAACCTAATAATCTACACCGCCACCACAGACATCAGCAACGCTGACTCAGACTTGACGTTCCGGCGACACGACGATCATTTGCTTCGCACGTGGTGCCGTTCACACCATCACCTCACTGCGCTTCACCCTCTCGTGGCGGCGCACTCCAGCCTCCAGAACAACCCAGTGTATCTCGACGACAGCGAGTGTCTAGGGGCAGCGGTCCGGTCCGTTCAGGCTAGAAGTCTCAGGGGTATCGTGCTGGCAGTTCCCGAGGAGGGATCCTCACCCCATCCTTCACTTGGAGACATCAGCAGTCGCGTAGTATACGTGACGCACCCGTCTGTCGTACCGCACAAGACTCAACGCGGGCTCAATCCCGCGCTATCTACCGCGATAGCCTTGGAGAGGATTCGCAGCACCATCGGTAGCCTCAGCGCCACTTAAAACAGATTTTTTTTCTTCCTCTGAGTTGCTCGTCACACACCCTACATAAGCTAAAAAAAAAAAGAAAGCAGCTCTCCTAGTTTAATGGAACAAATAATCGTTTTTTGTTTGTGCACCGTTCGTGATCTTCCTCATTCGGCGGTGTACTTCTCTCACAGCCACCAACACAATCGAGCCATTAAGTGTAGCCTTAAGAGTGCACTTCAATGCTTTCGAGGCGGAAGGCTCGATGCGCGGGACAGGCGACAATTTCATGGACAGCTGCATCTTTAAGGACGGCCGTTACGGCAACTCGCTTTGGCTTCGATATCGGAGCCCAAAAGCGCAGCGGTGCGCTTACATCGCTCGTGATGTTTGAGCAGCGTTCTCTCTCGTTAATTCTTTATACTTACGAATGCGAGGAAAAATGTCCCCAACGGTGCTGACAACAACCTCACGTTGCTTTTTTGTTGTTGTTGTTGTTGTTGTATTCGAGAATCTAACTGTTTTTTTTCCTCTTCTACCCCTCGCCTCCTTGCTTGTTTTCTTCTGTGCCACTGTCTTTCGCCGTATTGAGCAGACATTCCGTTTTGTCATTCCGCTGTAGTCTACTTTCCACGTTCAACGACGGAGATTTTCAAATTTGAATTGCTACTCAACCAATGTGCTCGTGTGCTGCAGTGCTAACGACGACTGTTTTGCTTATCAGCTACGCATTGTCCGCTTGCAACATTCCGTTTGACTAGCAAAGCACATCACCGGTTTAAAGTGGAGAGGAGATGCTCGATTCTGGTGCAAGAGTGGACGTAGTTGCCAATGATGCAACATGGCCGCTAATTCTAATGCTACAGAGCTCTCACAAGGCTCACTTCTACGACGGCGAGTACGCCGACTCGCGTCACAAGCGATACCATCTTCAGGCGACGCTAGAAAATGATTGTTTGGGACGAGTGCTGAGCTTCACAAACACTCGGCACTCACTCGCACTCTTAGCAGCTTCTCCCAAATCCTATCTTTACAGTCAACTTCGAGGGCATTTACTGGCAAGCGGTGGAATTGAACTCTCCATCGGCGTCGAAGAGGACTGTCTTGCTCAAATGATGTCTATACCGTCTACGTCGTTAAACGTGTGTGATTTAGAGCGGCTTGCGTGGCGTGTACAGAAAAGTGGTCTTCCGCTGAAGGTGTCTGCCCTCTTTCTTGTGGAAGATGTAGATTTTCGCCTCCCCGTGCTGAGCGGCACACAGTTCTTGAGTCTAAGTAGCAGCGTCATCACTTTGCACATTTGGGAGGAAACACTGGTGTCTCTTCGTAGTCTTAGCTGCAGCAGTCTCACTCGCTTTGACAGCGGAGCGGAAGCACCACTGTTTCTTCACTTAAACAAACTGGTGCTCTCCAACGTTGAAGCGTGGCCGCTCGATTGGGTTTGCCAGCTGACGGCTCTAGAGGAGTTGCACTTGATCGGCGAGGTGGAGAAGATGGATGCATCAGAGCTACGCAGCGCACCATCTCTCCGCCACCTCCGCATCTACAGCAGGCTCCTGATCGAGATCTCTGGCTTTGAAGAATGCGTCGCTTTGCGCAGCGTGAACTTCACAGGATGCACGCGTCTGCAGGAGTGCGCAAATCTGTCGCTGGCGCCACGGCTGGAGGTGCTCGATGCGCGCTCCAGTGGGATTCTTCGGACGACGCTGCTGGCGTGCTGCCCCAGGCTTACAGAAGTGCAGTTGTCTGGTAGTAATCAGCTGACAGATTTGAGCGGACTGGAGCGGTCTCCATCGCTGCAAAAGCTTTCTGTGCGCTTCACGCGTCTCAACTCGCTAGGCGACCTGTGCACGTGCTCGTTTCTCACAAGTGTCGACTTTGCGCATTGCATGACGATTACCGACGTATCCTCTCTCGCTGGTGCACCTTCTCTCGTATCGCTTCACGGCGACGGGTCCTCCGTCAGCTCCATTGCCGGACTCAATCGGTGCTGTCGCCTCGAAAGAGTAAATTTTAGCGCATGCATGAATCTTGCCGACCTGTCCGATCTTGGTGGCGCACCATCATTGAAGTACATCGACATCCAGCACAGTGGAGTGCGATCACTAGCAAACATTTGCCTCTGCCCGAGGCTCGAGGAAATTGTTGCTGAGGGGTGTCGCCATTTGACTTCCTTGTCGACACTGGCCAAGTCCCCAAAATTGCGACGGATAAGCGCATCAAACAGTGGGCTTTCCCATTTAGAGGGGCTGCACCTCTGCATGGCTTTGGAAGAGCTGTACGTTGGCTTCTGCGACTCCCTCCGGAGTTTTGCGGGGGTGGCCGGGGCGCCGTCACTGCGCATTCTTGTTGCCAACTCCAGCGGTGTGGAGGTTCTGGGGGATCTACATCGATGCCCCTCACTGACAAAGCTCGACGTTCAGTGGTGCGTGCACCTCTCCAGCTTGCATTGCCTCGCCAACGCTCCGCGTCTCCGGCACTTGCTAGCTAGAGGGTCGGGTGTTGAGAGCTTGGAGGTGTTGGCGGAGCTTCCGCTTCTCCAGGTCGGCGACTTCCGCGACTGTCGAGCGTTGAAAATGAAAGAGAGAATCGTGTTCAGTTCATCGCCTGTGCACGAAAGAGCGAGAAGGGCAAACGAGTGAATCGAGCGAGTTCGCCTGTGTCTCTCTCTTTAAGACTCCGTTAAAGTGGTCGGAGCAGCCACGCATGAAAGGCAAATACTAAAATAAGGCTTGCTTCTCAATTCCACGGTACTGTTTCCTTTTTCTTCTTCTTCAATTTCGTGCTGCGCTATCCAGATCCGATGTAAAAAGACAGGCTGTTCCCCGTTTTTGAATGCGTTCCGCTCTCTATTGTTTTTTTTTTTGCTTCAAAGAAATCCTAGATACATTCAAGCGAGTTCACTTACTGGTCATTTTAGAGTACAGGCCTTCAGTACTGCTGCCGCTGCTAAAAAAAAAAAATAATAATAATAATGCTGGCTAGACCAGTAAAGAAGCGACGTGCAGACTGTCTTCTTTCGAGATAAAAATGTGGAGCGGTAAAAGCAAAGAGAAATTACAGCCACCTGGGCCGACGCGCACGTGTAGCACTCGTCCAAGTCTTAGCGAAACACGACTTGTATTTTTCGGCGTGCGTGATTACCAAGCTAAACTGTTTTATTTCCCCCGAAAGTTTTCTTTTAAACTGACTTCAGACCGCTCTTTTCTCTTTGGCTTTTTTTTTGTTTCCCTTTCTGTTCCAGTACCCTACTCACCATTGCTTCGTACCTGCTCTTCTTTTTTATTCTTGAATCTGAGATAACATGCTGTCCTCTCCGTGTTGTGCGCGGGGTGGTAGCGGTGGTGGTGGTGGCCGCGGCGACCGCGGATGTCGAGGTGGTCGTCGCTCGGCAAACAAGCCAATTGCACGATACGCGCAGTCTCTCTCACGTTACATTTTCATTGGCGGCAGCGCAGGGCGACTTCTGCCATACAGTGGTCCCTTCGAAGACCCACGACTACAAAGCTACAGCACGTATCAGCTGTGCTCTGCGGCTGTCTCCAGTGGTTTTGAGCACCAGGGAGTGCGACTTGTAAGTGCGGAGCTCCTGGAGAGTTTGTCGGAGGTGCTACAGCCCGGAGTTCGCTGGAAGTCTCAGTTCGGTACGCACGTGGTGTACTTTGGCCACCGGTTCGGACTCGCAATGCATCGAGAGGCTTCTCTGACAGGTGACAGCGTTGACGGTGCTGCACTGGAGGAAGAGACGATCGGTCCAAATCGAAGCTCCTTTGTATCCGTTACCTTCCCCAATGTTGCAGCCGTTGTTGGCGAGATCCGCAAGCACGACCACATTGAGGCAGAGGAGAGAGTGTTCACCCTCCGTGCAACAGAGAATGGAAAGTACGGAGGGCCCTCACTCTTCTACGAACGCAGCGGAGCAAGCTACGACGAGATACTCGACGAAGCGCCGTTCACTGCGGGGGCATTCAAAGATGAGCGGCGGTGTGCCAACCTAATTTTCGCGCCACCTCGCACGGCCGAGGAGGAGTACTTTCTTTTCCGCTTGCAAGGGTCCATGCCAACGGAGTCAGTCCCTCGAAGTCGGTCCATGCAAGTCCTGCAGTCGGAAAGCGGCCCTACGGTTCGCTTTCTTGACGATGCAACACCTGCGAACTATGTCCGCGCGGAGGAGCGTCACGTTCTGAAGATCAAAGGCACTGCGACTGAAATTCACGTCGTGAGTGTAGCCGCAGAGTACGGACACTCTGTCGGGTTAAAGGCGAATCCTATCCGAGTGCAACTGCAAGGCGTCTGCCCACAAGGCAGTGAAACGGAGCGGCGAGAGGCGTTCGAATTGTTCACTCAGCGCTCTCTCTTGCTGCGTAATCACTTACTACAGCTAGAGAATCGGACTGCGGTATCGGAACATTCCATCGAGGTTTCGCAGGTGTTTTGCATGGCGGACTCCGCAGTCGCGCCGTGCTCGTACCCCTTCTGCCAACTCAAGCATCGGTTTACAGTCTGCCTACAAGATGCGCAGGTCTATTGCGAAGATAAAACGTGCAGGTTTTGGCACGGCTTTTCTGAAGTAAACTCAATGCTACAAACCTCTTTTTCGAACATTCGCCTCGTACGTGGAAGCCTCCACGCATCTCGTTTGCCGCCAAAACTGAGAGGACAGCTTCGTGTGGCACTCTCCTTGCAGCTGCTCCGCCTTCGAGACGCAGCGTCAGCTGAGAGAAGGGCTAAGAAGGTTCTCGTGTCTGCAAAGCTTGCGGAACTTGCAAAGCAGTACAACACTATTTGTCAAAGCATTGGGAGCGACAAAGCAAAAGACGTTGCATTTTTCGACCGCTGCTGTCGCAGACTTAATGATCCGTTGCCGCTCCTGGCTGCCCGGGACAAGGTTCGCGACACGTGCTTGAACAGGAAGGCGAGCTGCATGCTGGTGGAGGCGTCGACGGGCAGCGGCAAGTCGACGCAGCTGCCGCAGTACCTCGCTGAGTGCGCGTCGGAACAGCTGCAAAGCGATGGCAGCAGCCTGCACTTCAGACAGAAGCTTGTGATCTGCGTGGAGTCACGAGCGCTGGCGGCGGCGTCGCTGGCTGTTCGTGTGGCAAAGGAGTACGACGGCGCGGAGGCAAGCGCGCTGGGGCGAGTTCAGTGTCTGACCGATCCGACGCACTTTGCCGCACTCAGCAGCCACATTGTGTACACAACGGAGCACGTGTTTCTAGACTCTCTGCGAGGCGGCTACCTCAACCTTGCCACCGATGTCTATTCTGTGGTGCTCGATGAAGCGCACGAGCGCACCGTGGAAGGGGACATGTTACTGGGGATTTTGAAGACAGAGGTGCGGCGCACAGACTCCGCCCTCCGTCTCGTAATCTGCTCTGCCACCTTGCCAAAGAATGTGATCAGGAAGTACATACCAAATGCGTGTGAGATTTCAGTGTCCAGTCGTCTTCACACTGTCGAAGTGGTGTACGATGGCCGATGCGGTAAGCTGCGACCCGAAGCAGACTACGTGCGGGGAACTGTCGATGCGGTCGTCTCTGTGATCGAGGACCCACTCACAACAGTAAACAGGAACGGAGACGTCGTTCGTGTAGAGAGGCATGTTCTCGCCTTCCTCCCCGCAGCTGCAGATGCTGAGAATGCGCGTGACCTTCTTGCTCAGCACATTGCGAAACGCATCAACAGCGAGGCAGAGCGTAATGGTGATGGCACCGTCGGTGGTGGAAAGGGATGGGCGGAGGTGGAGTTGTACGTGCTGTCGGAGCAGCAGACGCTAGAGGAGCAGCAACGCGCCTTTAAACGCGCCGAGCCGAACAAGCGAAAGATCATCTTCGCCACTTCGATTGCTGAGACCTCGATCACCATCGACGGCGTCGGCGTCGTGGTAGACAGCGGCCTGACGCGGGTCTCGCGGTACGACTCGGTGCGCCGTATCACCGAGCTTGTTCTGTCGCCCATCACGCAGAGCAGTGCGGTGCAGCGTGCGGGTCGCGCGGGTCGCACCGGCCCAGGTGTTTGCATTCGTCTCTACACGCAGACGTGCTTCCAACTTTTCGAGAGGGACAACGCACCTGCGGTGAAGACGGCGCCGCTGCACATCGTCACGCTGCGGCTGGCACAGTTGCGCCGCTCAATGCGTACTTTCGACTGGATCGATAGGCCGGACGCGGCGGCAGTGGAGGCCACATTAAGCGAACTGACACAATTAGGAGCCTTCGAAAGCGCAGCTACGTGGCGGCAGCAAGTAGCAGAGGACACTGTTCCCGCTCTCAGTTCTTTCGGCGACTTGCTGCTGAGCCTCTCTAATGTCTCTGTTCCTCTCGGAAGGCTGCTTTACGAGGCGAAGGCGAGCGGCGACGCTGAGCTGCTGGCGTTGAGCGCTCTGACGACTGCTGTTATCGGACGCTTTGACGACCTGTTGTACGTGCCAATTGGGAGAGAATCAGAGTTCAGCAAGACGCTGCGCATGTGGGGCCAGAGGCATGCAGCGGCATCCCGCGGTGACGTCCTGTGCGCGGTGCAGCTCGTTGCTGCTGCCCTTCACGATGGGCAGCTTGAAGACGTAGAAGGAGAGCGTGCGGAGGCTGAGAGTCGCAGTAGTGCATTTCTCCGACCTCGCGTCCTGGACGAAATTCGCGAAAGCCAACGCGCGCTGTTCACCAAAGCTGCGGCATCCATGTGCAACCGTGGTGCACCAGCGTCCAATGCACCAATGCCGACAATCTCGTTGGCAGTCGCGAATGAGCGCGCAGGTGAGCTGCAGGAGCTCCTCGCACGGTGCTTGTGCATGCAAGTGGCGGTGCACCTTGGGGGTGATTAGATGCGCTACGAGACGGTAGATGTAGAAAGGCGCGAGTGCCAGTTGAGTGACAAGAGCTTTTTGAAGCTGCAGCACACCTTGCCATCAGGCAGAGCGAAGGAAACGGCTAGCTCACGTTTTGACACGCACAAGTTTCCCGACGTGCTGGTTTTTGCTAGTGTTTCGCTTACTTGGCCGACGAAATCAGGTGTCCTCGCCTTGTGCACACCTGCGAAGGTGGAGTGGCTGCCCGCATTTGCCCAGCAAAAAGTGATGATGGCGCAGAGAGCAAAGCTCACAACGCGGAAGATAGATCTGCCTACGGTGCTGCTCGATGAGTTGCGGCCACAGGAGGTGGCGAGGTGGCTCTCGCGCAGGCTGGGATCAGCGGCGTGCAGCGTAGAGGCGGACTACGCGTCCCAGCAGCTTTTGCTTCGCTGCACCGATGCAGATGTGTCGACGGCCTCAGCAGTTCTTTTAAATGCTGTGGGGCGGACTTGTGACTGTCACAATGAGACGTGCTTTGAGGTGCCGCTGAGCGGCTTCTGCCGAGTGACGTGGGCGAGGGGGTGTGAGAAGGCCGAGGTGCTCCGTGATCGAGATGAGTACGTCGCACTGGTTTTCTCTGGTGCCTGCGAGGACGCCATCACCTGCCTTGCACTGGATCTCCCGGAGATGGTGGAGGAGTGGAGCCTTCGCTGGTTTGGAAGGCGGATGCGGGTGACAGTACGCGCCGGCAGCGGTGGCGCATCGCCTACGAGTGGTCGCTGGAGTGCCCTCGTGACTTTCTCGAGCTCCACGTATGCGCACGACTTCTTCGAACACTTCCAGAAAGCGGATCCGGGGCAGCGTCCCTTTGTTTCGGTTGAGCCGCACTGGGAGCAGGAAGCACTAGCCCCGTCGCTTAAGTCAACGGTTCCTCTCTGTCGCATCGTGCTCCGGCTGTACGCTGCGCACTTCGATCCGGAGCGTGGAGACACTGACGCCTGCGGATCAGGTGATCTTTCCATCGAGAAGCTGGTGGAGTTCCAGAGGCTGGTGCACGCGGCTCTCCCGGCTGGGGTGCTGTCTCTCTCCCAACAGATCGATGAGTCGCAGAGAGCCCTGCACATGCAGCTACAGGCTGTAAATCAAAGCACGGCGAGCGCCGCGCTGGCTGTTCTGCACGACATCCGCGGCGCTTCCCCACACCATCGCTCCCTCTTTCTCGACGTTGCCTACAGCGTTGAGTTTCCTCTCCCCCTTGGCACTACGAGAGCCTTTCAGTCGTTGTTGCAAGACGTCGCCACACGTCACCTACAAGACGAAACGCCGGAGCCACCGGCTGGCAGTTTCTCTTGCGAACCGCTCTTCTCGCACGGCAAGCGCTCGCTACTGTTAAAATGCATCTCGCCGGAGCAGCTTCAAGAGGTACGAAGGCACTTGCGTGAGTTTTCGGCAGTGACTGTGCTCCATCTGCCCGGCGCAACGAGTGCCCAGAGGAGAAACAGTGCGCGTGTCTTTGCCTTTCAGGCGTGCCGTGTCGTGCAGCGCTTTAATGCGCTTCAAAAAGGAGAGAAGAATCACATCTTTGAGTGCCAGCTGCAGCTCCGTGAGGCAGACGGGGCATTGTGCTTTATCGGACCTAAGCACATCTTTACGGAGCTTCAGGCATTCGTCGTGCGCACTCCTGGTCTCTGCGATCTGTTGTGTACGACGCTGACGCTGCCCCCTCTGCAATCAGCAGCTGCTGTTTGCTGCGAGTTTGTGGAAGAGCTGGTGAAACGCTGCCAGACACGCCATCAGCGTGTACACTACACTCGTGACGGCAACACCATTGTGCTTGTTGCGCTGCCTGGCGTCGTTGCAGAGGCGCAGCACAGCCGCCACGCGTTGGCACTGTGGCGAGCCGTTGATGGTGTGGAGAATGCACACTATGACCCACTCGCCAGTGTTGACCTCGCTGAGGACTGCTGCGCTGGAATAGAGGAAAAGTGTGCTCTCTGCTTTTGCGAGCTGCACTTTGACAACACACGGCTGCTGTGTGGCCACCGCTTCTGCACCGAGTGCCTCGCGGGTGTTTTTAATACGGAAGGTGGCAGCGTTCCTGAGCCGCCGATCAAGTGCGTGACATGTGCGACTCCCATTGCCGCGGACGAGCTGCGTCTTTTCACACCCCGCCATAGGCAGCAGCGCATGGGCGAGGCAGTGCGAACAAAACTGGTGTCCGACGGAGGCTGCAGTGCGAGGGAGCTGAAGGAGTGCCCCAACAAGTTGTGCCTCGGCGTGCCACGGGTTGTCACGTTCGCAAATCGGAAGTGCAGCGGCTGCGATCTCGAATACTGCGAGGTCTGCATCGGCAACGGTGAGGTTCGCTCTTGGCACGAGGGGAAGCACTACTCACCCGTTGACATCCTCGCTGACAAGTTAGTAGGCGAGCTGCCGCTGCTCCCCAGGTGTCCGAGTTGTGGAGAAGAGTTTTACGACTTCGACGGCTGCTTCGCCGTTTCGTGCTCTAAAGGCCACGGCTTTTGTGGCTTCTGCATGAAAGACTGCGGCGGATCGATCGCCGCGCATAACCACGTGCAAACGTGTAGACGCAACTCGACAGGCAAGTACTTTGCACTGAAGGAGGTCTTTTTTCAGTGCAGGGCCGAGGACTTGGCGGCAAAGATGAGAGAGGTGCTGCTGAGCCATCATGCAGCATTCAAGCAGCTGGCTGAGACCCTCTGCAGCAAGGTGAAGGCGTTGATGTCGGACGACTGGCCCAAGGAGCCGATTGACGCACTTGAGAGAGAGCTCCTGGCCCTCGACTGGTCGTCACGTGCGGCAGCACATCCGGAGCAGCCTTGTGACCCCCGAGTCGCGCGCAAGGTGCCAGACTGTAATGTGGTGAGTGGGCGGGGCTTCGGGGCTGCGACGGGCGTCGTGGCCGGCGGTCGAAACAACGAGGCTGAGGGCTTGGCGGCTGCTCAAAGAGATGGCCTGGTTTTGATTCCCTTCGCACCACACCGAGCTGCTCCCGGCCGCGGTGGGGAGGTGCAGCCGGTGCATGTGTCTCCCCAACAGGCAACAGTCAGCTTGCTGCCTCACGAGGGCGGCATCGGCGCTGTGTCACCTGATCCAGCGGAGAAAGTTGTGAGGGCTTCCGCCGCAAAAGCTGCAGCGGAACTTGCATCGGAGCTGACGGGTGTGCCAACTTTTGCGCGGACACTATGCAGCAGCCAGCCGCAGGCCATTGACGATCTTCGGGCTGCAGCAACAGCGCTAGCGGATTTATGCAGCGTGGATCTCAACGTGTTCATCGAGGACGCTGTCCGAGCCTCAAAGTGTGTTGAGGAGGCTGCAGCTGTTCTGTACGCTTTCTACGACGTTGAAGGGGTGATCGAGACTGCATTGCGCTCGTTGGGGGTGGAATGTGTGCTCTATTCTCAGGTCACGCCGTTCCTGCGCCTCCTTCTCCGCGGGTTGCAGCTGCTCCAGGTGTGTGAGCCCGCTGAGGTGCGACGCCAGGCGCGATTGGCGCCAAGCAAGATGGCCGACTATACCACTGATAACGTGATCGTGTGGGATGCACCGACTCGATGTGAGTCATCAGAGGCGAAGCACGGCTTTAAAGGGAATTTGAGCAGCGAGGTGACGTTCCGGGTGCGGTGCACCACCTACGCCCGTGTCTCGTCCCCTGAAAGTGACCGTCTCAAGAGGTACGTGCTCCCTGCTGGCACTCGCTTGCGGGTAACCAAAGTCGAAGGTGGTGTCATTTACCTTCAGCAGGAGTCCGATCTCACACTCAAAAAGTAATCTTTGTTTCAATTGTCCTACGCACCGTTCTGAGCGCTCTCTTTCCGCAATGCTTCTTTGGCGCCTCCATCTCCCGCTTTCGGTTCCAGCTGCCCTTTTGTTAAAGCGAACTGTCGCAGAACATTTTTCTCTTTGTCTGCTTGTTGATCAACACGAAATCTCAATTTTCAAGAAAACCGTTGTTTTACTTTTCCTCCCTTTATTCTAATTCACGGGAATGTCTTTGGATTTGCTATATACCGGCACCTTTTTGAGCCATCCTCGGCAGCATTTTTTTTTTCTCTCCTTTTTTCCAAATTTTCAATTTTCAAACATTAATTTAAATTTTTATCCTGTTAGTTGACTCTTTGAGTCTCCGCCCTACCAGCCCCACTGTCCAACCGGGAAGAGACGGTACCGGCTGGAGGGCTGCCTTGTATTTTCGTATTTGGAGAGAAGAAGCCGAAGTGAAACGTGTGGGCCAGCCTGACACGGTCGGCTGTTGTTGGGATAGGTGGCGAGATGCTAGCCGCTTAAGTTTGTGAGTAGGAAAAGGCGTGAGATAGCGTGTGAGAGATACGCTTCCGCCGGATTCAGCGGTGTGTAGTATCATGTTGATGATTGATCTGTTTTCTAATCCTCCTTCCCTCCTAACTCTTTCTCCCTCACACGGACATTGAACGGAAAAGAATTACTAACCGCACTACATGTGTTGTCGTCGCCGATTGTTACTCGCTCCTCATGGCGCTCAAAACAAGACCCACAACCGTTGACGAAGGTGTTCTGCGCCGCATTTGGACTACCATCCTAGAGCTGATCAACCACAAAGTTCGATTAACTTTTCAGTTTGTCTTCGGACATTGTGGAATTCGGGGAAACGAAGCAGCTGATTAAATGGCCAAGGCTGCGATGCAGCCAAATCCGACAGATCGCGCCTGGATCACGGACCTCGTCACGACGATCAGACGACTTCACAGCATACCGCAGAACCGTATACGTAACCCCTCTACACTCCGGCAATTTCTACTGGACAGCAATGTGGCCACTGTTAAGAACGGTGACGTGGTTCTCACGCGGCAGCAGGAGACAGCATTGGCGCAATTTTGAAGTGGCACCTCACGATATTTTGGCTTTTTACATAGGCGTGTGAACAACATAGACAACGAAGAATGCAGATGGTTTGCTGCACATCGAATGAAGGAAATGGGACTTCCGCCTTTGCTTCTCGCAACGCCTCCGGAGCCACCGCCTTCTGCTTATTTTGCAATGTACCCGTTGAATCCCGCGCCGTGCCCAGTATGTTGCCAAGCCTTCCCAGGCCGTGAGCAGCTGAAGAAGCACATTGTGAGAACATACAAAGCCACCGAAGCCGCAGAGCTGAGCACGATGGTTTCGCTTGCCTTTTTCGCATCCCCACCCAAAAGGTTTCCACCGGTGCCCGCTGTGCCCCTTTTTCACCCGCAGCTGCGACTTTTTCGCCAAGCGCCACATGTTTCTGTATGGGCCGCTCCCCCTTGACACCCGCACACCTGTCGAGAAAGTCCGCATTGTAAAGAAGCTAGAGTGCCCGGTGTGCAAACGATTGATCGCGGCCACGCACATGAAGCGACACGTGGAAGCGGCGCACGATAGACTTATGGATCGCGAAAGCGCCGTTGGAGGAGTAACAGCAACTCCCACAGCAGCAGGTGATATTACAAGTCCTAGCACCGGTCCGCGTGTTCAGGTCTGTCCGTCGTCGTAGCCGCTTCCCGAGAATTATCCGTCATCACGCCGGGGGATATTTTTGGGCGGTGGGGAGTTCTCGAGAAAATGATAGGAATTTGAATGGGCATGAAAATGATCTTTGGGGAAGAGGATTGTTTTGCTCGTCGGGGAATCGTGCTCATGGTTCACGAGTTGTTTCCTGCTTCTTCCATAGGAGGATTAGGGATGCTGCTGAGATCCCCACGAGGATTTTCAGTTTTTTTTTTTTTGCAGAAAGCCAGCAAGTCCCATTTTCCCGCTTTTGATTCAAAGTTTCAGGGCGGTGCTTGAGTGCAAAAAATGCAATTGCAGGTTTGATTAAGCAGTGCTCCCTGGATTAATTATGGCTCAACAGCAGAGGAAACTTTTCTGGGCGGTTCATTCGGGCTTTCTCTCCTGGGAAGGATAGCAATGTGGTGCTTTCTCTTCCAAGGAGAGCACACTTGTGCTCCTCCTGTTCTCCAAAGCCGAATAGGGTTGGCGGGATGGGTTTCGGACAAAATCCTTTCCCCTAGCAATACCCCCTTTGCCAAATTCCCAAACGATGGACAGGGCCTTCTCTTTCGCTTAGGAGAGAGATTTCTGGAAGCACTTTTCGACTTTCTGGGAAGCATTCTTCGACTTCTGGAAGCACTCCCGATTTCCGGAGCAGCATTTTCGACTTTCTGGAAGCACTCCTCGACTTCTGGAAGCACTCTGACTTTCCTGGAAGCAATCTCGACTTTACTGGAAGCACTTCCGACTTTCTGGAAGCACTTCTGACTTTTCTGGAAGCACTCTCGACTTTCTGGAAGCACTTTCGACTTTTCGGAAGCACTCTCGACTTTCTGGCGAAGCACTTTCGATTTCTGAGAAGCACGTGGTGGCGAGTTTCTCTGCGAACGCACCTCCGCAGTCGGTTGCTGCGCGAGGGAGCAACAGTTGAGGTCGCGCTGACGATGGTATTGGCAGTGGAAGGCACACTTCTCGACTTTCTGAAGCACTTTCGACCTTTCTGGGAAGCACTCCCGACTTTCTGGAAGACTACTCAGACGAACTTGTCTGGAAGCACTTCTGACTTTCTGGAAAGGTACACCCGAAATCAACAATCATAGAGACTTTCTGGAAACATTTCGACTTTCTGGAAGGCACTTTCGAGTTTCTGGAAGGCACTTTCGACTTTCTGGAAGCCACATTTCGACTTTCTGGAAGCACTCTCGATTTCTGGAAGTCATCTTTTCGACTTTCTGGAAGCACTCCCCCGCTTTACTGGAAAGCACTCTCGACTTTCTGGAAGCGACTTTCGACTTTCTGGAAGCACTCTCGAGTTTCTGAAGCACTCTCGAGTTTTCGGAAGCATTTCGACTTTCTGGAAGCACTCCCGACTTTCTGGAAGCACTTTCGACTTTCTGGAAGCACTCCCGACTTTTGTGAAGCACTCCCGACTTTTGTGAAGCACTCGCGACTTTTGTGAAGCACTCCCGACTTTTGTGAAGCACTTCCGACTTTTGTGAAGCACTCCCGACTTTTGTGAAGCACTTTCGACTTTCTGTGAAGCACTCTCGACTTTTGTGAAGCACTCCGACTTTCTGAAGCACTCTCGACTTTCTGGAAGCACTTCGACTTTTCTTGGCAAGCACTTCGACTTTCTGGAAGCACTTCTCGACTTTCTGGAAGCATCTCGATTTCTGGAAGCACTTCTGATTTCCTTGGAAGCAGCTCTCTGACTTTCTGAAGCAACTTTCGACTTTCTCTGGAAGGCACTCGTTCGACTTTCGCAAGCACTTTCTGACTTTCTGGGAAGCACTTTTCGACTTTCTGGAAGCACTCTCGACTTTCCTGAAGCACTTCTGACTTTTCTGGAATGCACTCTCGACTTTCTGGAAGCACTCTGCGACTTTCTGGAAGCACGTTCTGACTTTCTGGAAGCACTTCTCGACTTTCTGGAAGACTTTTCGCGCTTTTTCTGGACAGCACATCTCGACTTTCTGGAAGCACTTTCGACTTTCGGAAGCCCTTTCGACTTTCTGGAAGCACTCCCTGACTTTACTGGAAGCACTTGTGACTTACTGGGAAGCACTCCGACTTTCTGGAAGCACTCCCGACTTTCTGGAAGCAGCTTGTCGACTGTTCTGGAAGCACTTTCGACTTTTCTGGTAGCACTCCCGGACTTTCTGGAAGCACTTTCGACTTTCTGGAAGCACTCCCGACTTTCTGGAAGCACTCCCGACTTTCTGGAAGCACTTTCGACTTTCTGGAAGCACTTCCCGACTTTCTTGGAAGCACCTCTCCGACTTTCTGGAAGCACTCTTCGACTTTCTGGAAGCAGTCCCGACCTTTCTGGAAGCACTCTCCGACTTTCTGGAAGCACTCTTCGACTTTCTGGAAGCACTCTCGAGTTTCTGGAAGCACTCTTCGAGTTGCTGGAAGCACTTTCCGAGTTCTGGAAAGCACTCACGACTTTTCTGGAAGCACTCTCGACTTTCTGGAAGCACTTCCGACTTTCTGGAAGCACTCTCGAGTTTCTGGAAGGACTCAGCAGTTTCTGAAGCACTTTCGAGTTTCTGGAAAGCACTTTCGATGTCGTCTGGAAGCACTTTCGACTTTCTGGAAGCACTTTCGAGATTTCTGGATAGCACTTTCGAGTTTCTGGAAGCACTTTCGACTTTCTGGAAGCACTTCCGACTTTCTGGAAGCACTTTCGACTTTCTGGAAGCACTTTCGACTTTCTGGAAGCACTCTGCGACTGTTCTGGAAGCACTTTTCGACTTTCTGGAAGCACTTTCGACTTTCTGGAAGCACTTTCGACTTTCTGGAAGCACTTTCCGACTTTCTGGAAGGCCACTTTCGATTTTGGAAAGCACTCTCGACTTTCTGGAAGCACTTCGACTTTCCTGAAGCACTCCCGACTTTCTGGAAGCACTTTCGGACTTTCCTGGAAGCACTTTCGACTTTCTGGAAGCACTTTCGACTTTCTGGGAAGCACTCCGACTTTCCTGGAAGCACTTTCGAGTTTCGGAAGCACTTTCGACTTTCTGGAAGCCACTTTCGACTTTTCTGGAAGCACTCTCGGACTTTCTGGAAGCACTCTTCGAACTTCTCTGGAAGCCACTTCCCGACTTTCTGGAAGCACTCTCGAATTTCTGGGAAGCACTCGACTTCTGGAAGCACTCTCGATTTTCCTGGAAAGCACTTTCGACTTTCTGGAAGCACCTCTCGAGTTTTCTGGAAGCACTCCCGACTTTCTGGAAGCACTTTCGAGTTTCTGGAAGCACTTTCGAGTTTCTGGAAGCACTTTCGAGTATTCTGGACAGCACTTGTCGAGTTTCTGTGAAGCACTCTCCGACTTTCTGGGAGAGCACTTTCGAGTTTCTGGAAGCACTTTCGATTTCTGGAAGCACTTTCGACTTGTCTGGAAGCCACTTTCGACTTTCTGGAAGCCACTCACGACTTCTCTGGAAGCACTTCTGACTTTCTGGAAGCACTCCGGACTTTCTGGAGCAACTTTCGCTTTCTGGAAGCACTCAACGACTTTCTGGAAGCACTTCTGACTTTCTGGAAGCACTCCGCCGACTTTCTGGAAGCACTTTCGACTTTCTGGAAGCAGCATCTCCTCTCGACTTCTGGAAGCACTTTCGAGTTTGCTGGAAGCACTCCGACTTCTGGAAAGCACTCTCCGACCTTTCTGGAAGCACTCTCTGAGTTTCTGGAGCACTCACCGACTTTCTGTAACACTTTCGATTTTCCGGAGCACTTTCGAGTTTCTGGAAGCACCTTTCGAGTTCTGGAACGCACTTTCGAGTTTCTGGAAGCACCTTTCGAGTTTCTGAACGCATTTCGAGTTTCTGGAAACAGTCTTTCCGATTTTTTCCGGGAAGCATCTTTCGAGTTTCTGGAAGCCACTTTCGAGTTCTGGAAGCACTCCGACTTTCTGAACCCTTTTCGACATTTCTGAAGCACTGCTCCCGAACTTTCTGGAAGCACTTTCGACTTTCTGGAAGCCACTCCCGACTTTCTGGAAGCACTCTTCGACTTTCGGGAAGCATCTCGACTTTCTGAAGCACTTTCGACTTTCTGGCAGGCACTCCCGACTTGCTGGAAGCACTCTCGAGTTTCTTCTGGCAGGCACTTCCCCGACTTTGCTGGGGAACCACTTTTCGATTTTTCGGAAGCACTTTCGAGTTTCCCTGGACACTTTTTCGAGTTTCCTGGAAGCACTTTCGAGTTTCTGGAAGCACTTTCGAGTTTCCTGGAAGCACTTTCGAGTTCTGAAGCACTTTCGATTTTTCCGGAAGCATTTCGAGTTTCTGGAAGCACTTTCGAGTTTCTGGAAGCACTCCCGACTTTCTTGGAATCACTTTCGAGTTTCTGGATAGCCATTTTTCGACTTTCTGGAAGCACTTTCGACTTCTGGAACACTCCGACTTTCTGGAAGCACTCTCGACTTTCTGAACACTGCTCGACTTTCATGGAAGCACTTTCGAGTTTCTGGACGCACTTTTCGAGTTTCTGGAAGCACTTTCGACTTCTGGAAGCACTTTCGACTTTCTGGAAGCACTCCCGACTTTTTCTGGAAGCAGCTTTCGAACTTTCTGGAAGCACTTTCGACTTTCTGGAAGCAGCCTTCGACTTTCTGGCAGCCACTCCGATTTCTGGAAGCCACTCGCCGACTTTCTGGAAGCACTCCCGATTTCTGGAAGCACTTCGACTTTCCTGGAAGCACTTCGAGTTTCCATGGAAGCACTCTCGACTTCTGAAGGCCACTTTCGACTTTCTGGAACATTTTCGACTTTACCATGAGAAGCACTCCCGACTTTTTCTGCGACACTCGACTTTCGGAAGCACTTTCGACTTTCTGGAAGCACTCACGACTTTCTGGAAGCACTCTCTGACTTTCTGGAAGCACTGCACGACTTTTCTGGAAGCACTCCCCGACTTTCTGGAAGGCCTCTCGACTTTCTGGACGACTTTCGACTTCTGAAGCCACTCACGACTTTCTGGAAGCACTTTCGATTTCTGGAAGGCACTCCCTGACTTCTGGATAGCACTCTCGACTTTCTGGAAGCAACTCTCGACTTTCTGGAAGCACTTCGACTTTCTGGGAAGCACTCCGACTTCTGGAAGCACTCCCGACTTTCTGAAGCACTCCGACTTTCTGAAGCACTCGCCGCTTTCTGGAAGCACTCAACGCACTTTCTGGAAGCCATTCTCGACTTTCTGGGAAGTCACTCACGACTTTCTGAAGCACTTCCCGACTTTCTGTGAAGGACCTCGACTTTCTGGAGCACTTTCGAAGTGTTCTGGAACACTTTCGATTTCTGGAGCACTTTTTTTTTCGACTTTCTGGAACACTCTCGACTTTCTGGAAGGCACTCCTCGACTTTCTGAAGCAGCTGCTCGACTTTCTGGAAGCACTTCCCGCTTTCTGGAAGCACTTTTCGAGTCTTCTGGAAGCATTTTCGACTTTCTTGGATACAGCTTTCGACTTTCTGGAGAGCACTCCCCGACTTTCTGGAACCACTCCCTGACTTTCTGGACGCGAGCACTCTTCCCGACTTTCTGGAAGCACTCCGCGATTTCCTGAAGCACTTTCGAGTTTCTGAAGCACTTTTCGACTTTCTGCGAAGCACCTTTAAAGACTTTCTGGAGAGCAAACATTTCGACTTTCTGGAAGCACTTGTCTGACTTTCTGGGAAGCACCCCGACTTTCTGGAAGCACTTTTCGACTTTCTGGAAGCACTTTCGAGTTCTGGAAGCAACTTTCGACTTTCTGGCAGCAAACCTCACGAACTTTCTGGAAGCCACTCCCTCGACGGTTTCTGAAAGCACTCCCGACTTTGCTGGCAGCACTTTCGACTTTCTGGAAGCACTTTCGAGTTTTTCTGGAACACTTTCGACTTGTCTGGAAGCACTTTCGACTTCTGGAACACTCTCGACTTTCTGGAAGCACTTTCCGACTTCTTGGAAGCACTCTCGACTTTCTGGGAAGCCACTCTTCTGACTGTTTGGAAGCAATTTCGAGTTTCTGGAAGCACTTCGTGGAACTTTTTCTGGAAGCACTTTCGACTTTCTGGAAGCACTTTGCAGACTTTCCTGGAAGCCCTTTCCCGACTTTCTGGGAAGCACTTCTGACATTCTGGAAGCACTCCCGACTTTCTGGAAGCGCAACTTCGACTTCTGAAGCACTTTCGACCTTTCTGGAAGCACTCCCGACTTCTGGCAGCACTCCCGACTTTCTGGAAGGCACCCCTTCGACTTTCTGGAAGGCACTCCCGACTTTCTGGAACACTTTCGACTTCTGGGAAGCACTTTCGAGTTCTGGAAAGCACTTTCGACTTTTCTGGAAGCCACTTCCGACTCTGGAAGCACTTTCGAGTTTCTGGAAGCACTTGTCGACTTTCTGGAAGAACTTTCGACTTCTGGAAGCACTCGACCGCACTTTCTGGAAGCATTTCGACTTTCTGGAAGCACTCCCGACTTTCTGGAAGCACTCCGACTTTCTGGCAGCACTTTCGAACTTTTCTGGAAGCACTCAACCGACTTTCCTGGAAGACTTTCGACTTTCTGGAAGCATTTCGAGTTCCTGAGGAGCCTTTCGAACTTCGTGGAAGCACTTTCGACTTTCTGGATAGCACTTTCGAGTTTCTGGAAGCCCTTTCGACTTCTGGACGCACTTTCGACTTTCTGGTAGCACTCTCGGAGTTTCCTGTAAGCATTTCGACTTTCTGGAAGCACTCTCGACTTTCTGAGACTTTCGACTTTCTTGGAACACTTGCGAGTTTCTGGAAGCACTTTTCGACTTTCTGGAAAGCACTTTTCGAGTTCTGGAAGCACTTTCCCGACTTTCTGGAAGCACTGTTCGCTTTCTGGACAGCACTTCTGACTCTGAAGCACTCCCGACTTTTGGAAGCACTTCCCGACTTTTGTGGAAAGCACTCCCGGACTTTTGTTCTGGAAGCACTCCCGACTTTTGTGAAGCACTCCCGACTTTTGTGAAGCACTTCCGACTTTCTGTGAAGCACTCCCGACTTCTGGAAGCACTCTCGTACCTTTCTGGAAGCCACTTTCGAGTTTCTGGAAGGCACTTTCGACTTTCTGGAACACTTTCGACCTTTCCTGGACAGCACCCTTTCGACTTTTCTGGAAGCACTCTTCGCTTTCTGGAAGCACTCCCGACTTTCTGGAGAGCACTCCCGACTTCCCTGAAGCACTTTTCGACTTTCTGGTAAGCACTCCGACTTTCTGGCAAGCATCACGACTTGGAAGCACTCTGACGTTCTGGAAGCAGCTCAGACTTTCTTGGAAGCACTCCCGACTTTCTGGAAGCACTCTCCGACTTTCTGGAAGCTTTCGACTTTCTGGAAGCACTCCGACTTTCTGGAGCACTTTCGACTTGTCTGGAAGCACTCTTCCGGACTTTTCTGAAGCACTCCGACTTTCTGGAAGCACTTCGGTTTCTGGGAAGCACTTTGATTGTCTGGAAGCACTTTCGACTTTCTTGCAAGCACTCCCGGACTTTCTGGAAGCACTTCTGACTTTCTGGAAGCGACCTCTCGACTTTCTGGAACAGCACTCTCGACTTTTCTGGAACGCACTTCTGACTTCTGAAGCACTCTCGACTTTCTGGGAAGCACTTTCGACTTTCTGGAAGCATCTTCGCTTTCTGGAAGCACTTTCGGAACTTTTCTGGAGGCACTTTTCGACTTTTCTGGAAGCACTCTCGACTTTCTGGAGCACTTCTGACTTTCTGGAACACTCCGACTTTCTTGGACAGCAGGTTTCGACTTTCTGACGAAGCACTCTCGATTTCTGGAAGCACTCTCGCAGTTTCTGGAACACTTTTGAGTTTCTGGAAGCACTCTCGATTTCTGGAGCACTTTCGACTTCTGATAGCACTCCCGACTTTTCTGGAAGCACTCTCGACTCTTCTGGAAAGCATTTTCCGACTTTCTGGAAGCAACTCTCGACTTTCTGGAAGCACTTTCGACTTTCTGATAGCACTCTTCGAGTTTCTGGAAAGCAACTCTCTCGCGTTCTTTGGAAAGCACTTTCTGGTTTCTGGAGCACTCTCGACTTTCTGGAAGCACTTTCGACTTTTCTGGAAGGCACTTGCCGAACTTTCTGCGAGCACTCTGCGACTTCTGGAAGCACTTTCGACTTCTCGGAAGCACTTTCGACTTTCCTGAGAAGCACTTTCGACTTTCTCTGGAAGCACTCCCTGACTTCGGAAGCAACTTTCGACTTTCCTGGAAGCACTTCTTCGACTTTCTGGAAGGCACTTCTGACTTTCTGGAAGCACTCTCGACTTTCTGGAAGCAACTCCGACTTTCTGGAAGCACTTCTGATTTCTGGAAGCACTCTCGCCTTTCTGGAAGCTACTTTCGACTTTCTGGAAGGCACTCTCAGACTTTCTGGAAAGCAACTTTCGACTTGTCTGGAAGCACTTTCGACTTCCGGAAGCACTCCCGACTTTCTGGAAGCCGTTCGACTTCTGGAAGCGACTCATCGGACTTTCTGAAGCACTTCTGACTTTCTGGAAGCAGCCTCGTCGACTTCTGGAATGCACTGCTCTGTGACTTTCTGGACCGCACTCTCTGACTTCTCTGGAAACTGCTCGACTTTCTGGAATGCACTTTTCGACTTTCTTGGAGACATCTCGAGCTTTCTGGAAGCCTTTCGACTTTCTGGAGAGCATCTCTGAGTTTCTGGAAGCACTCTCGAGCTTTCTGGAAGACTTCTCGAGTTTTCTGGACAGCACTTCGACCTTTCGGGAAGCAGCTGTTCGAGTTTTTTTTTTTTTTTTTTTTCGTTCTGGTAAGCACTCCCCGACTTTCTGGAAGCACTCACGACTTTCTGCGAAGCACTTCTGACTATTCTGGTAAGCACTCGACTTTTCTGGAAGCACGTTTCGACTTTCTGGAATCACTTTCAGAGTGTTCTGGAAGCACTTTCGACTTCTGGAACACTTTCCGACTTTTTCTGGAAGCACTCTCGACTTCTGGAAGCACTTTCTGACTTTCTGGAAGCACTCCCGGACTCTTCTGGAAAGCACTCTCCGAGCTTGTCTGGAAGGCATTTTCGACTTTCCTGGAAGCAGCTCTCGAGTTTCTGGAAGCACTCTTCGAGTGTTCTGGAAGCACCTTTCGAGTTTCTGGAAGCACTCTCGACTTTCTGGGAAACACTCTCGTACTTTCTGGTGAAGCACTCCCGACTTTCTGGAAGCACTCTCGACTTTTGTGAAGCACTTCCCGAACTTTTGTGAAGCACTCTCGACTTTCTGGAAGCACTTTCGACTTTCTGGAAGCACTCTCGACTTTCTGGGAAGCACTTCGGACTTTTCTGGGAGCACTTTCGCAGTTCGCACTCCGATTCTGGAAGCACTCCCGACTTTCTGGAAGCACTTTCGACTTTCTGAAGCATGGCTTTAAGCACTTTTTCGAGCTTTCTGGAAGCACTTCTCGAGTTTCTGGAAGCACTCTCGAGTTTCTGGAAGCAACTCTCGACTTTCTGGAAGCACTTCTGACTTTCTGGAAGCACTCCCCGGACTTTCTGAAGCACTTTTGACTTTCTGGAAGCACTCTCGACTTTTTCTGGGAAGCACTTTCGACTTTCTGGAAGCACTCCCGACTTTTCTGAAGCATGCTTCTCGACTTTCTGGGAAGCACTTCTGCTTCTGGGAAGCACTCTCGACTTTCTGGAAGCACTCTCGACTTTCTGGGAAGCACTCCCGACTTTTCTGGAAGCACTCCCGACTTTCTGGAAGCACTTTCGACTTTCTGGAAGCACTTTCGACTTTCTGGAAGCACTTTCGACTTTCTGGAAGCACTTTCGGACTTTCTGGAAGCACTCCCGACTTTCTGGAAGCACTTCGACTTTTCTGGAAGCACTCCCGACTTTCTGGAAGCACTCCCGACTTTCTGGAAGCACTTGTGACTTTTGGAAGACCGACTTTCTGTGAAGCACTCCCGACTTTCTGGAAGCACTTTCGACTTTCTGGAAGCACTCCCGACTTTCTGGAAGCACTCTCGACTTTCTGGAAGCACTTTCGACTTTCTGGAAGCACTCCCGACTTTCTGGAAGCACTCTCCGACTTTCTGGAAGCACTCCCGACTTTCTGGAAGCACTCCCGACTTTCTGGAAGCACTTTCGACTTTCTGGAAGCACTTTCGACTTTCTGGAAGCACTCTCGACTTTCTGGAAGCACTTTCGACTTTCTGGAAGCACTTTCGAGTTTCTGGAAAGCACTTTCGACTTTCTGGAAGCACTCTCGACTTTCTGGAAGCACTTTCGACTTTCTGGAAGCACTCTCGACTTTCTGGAAGCACTTTCGAGTTTCTGGAAGCACTTTCGAGTTTCTGGAAGCACTTTCGAGTTTCTGGAAGCACTTTCGACTTTCTGGAAGCACTTTCGACTTTCTGGAAGCACTTTCGAGTTTCTGGAAGCACTCTTCCGAGTTTCTGGAAGCACTTCGACTTTTCTGGAAGCACTTTCGACTTTCTGGAAGCACTTTTCGACTTCCTCCTGGAAGCACTCTCAGACTTTCTGGAAGCACTTTTCGACTTTCTGGAAGCACTTTCGACTTTCTGGAAGCACTCCCGACTTTCTGGAAGCACTTTCGACTTTCTGGAAGCACTCTCGACTTTCTGGAAGCACTCTCGACTTTCTGGAAGCACTCTCGACTTTCTGGAAGCACTCTCGACTTTCTGGAAGCACTCCCGACTTTTGTGGAAGCACTTCCCGACTTTTTGTGAAGCACTCCCGACTTTCTGGAAGCACTCTCGACTTTCTGGACCACTTCTGACTTTCTGGAAGCACTCTCGAGTTTCTGGAAGCACTTTTCGACTTTTCTGGAAGCACTCTCGAACTTTCTGGAAGCCACTTCTCGACTTTCTGGAAGCACTCTCGACTTTCTGGAAGCACCTCGACTTTCTGGAAGCACTCTCGACTTTCTGGAAGCACTTTCGACTTTTCCTGGAAGCACTTTCGACTTTCTGGAAGCACTCCCGACTTTCTGGAAGCACTTCCGACTTTCTGGAACACTCTCGGCTTTTGGGAAGTCTTTTGTTTTCAGA